>WWET01001047.1:225993-240930 GCA_011038615.1 Limnodynastes dumerilii
GGCATACTCACCCATTCTGAAAAAAAAATTCTAAACTGGGGGGTATTCAAAATAGGGACATCCGAAAAGGAGCTTTCGGATGTCCCTATTTCGGAAATGAAACTTTCCAACAGGGGACTGCAACGGATGTTGGGACACCTAAGAACTGTTTCCTAAACACATCCTGACTCCTAGGATTAATCTTAGAACTTGGGTTTGTGCACTTTCCTTAGGTTGGAAGGAGCAAGTATTGTTGGACTCTCTGGATTCTATTTAGATGACATCTTAAATGAGTATCATCCTGGTAGGTTATTGTACAATGTTATTAGCAAATTTCAGACGCTTAAGTCCATCTGTGTGAGAAGAAGTGGGTTATATTGCTACCAGACGTCTCGATAGTAGCAAGGCCAAGTCCTGCGGACCTTTTCAGAATCAGTATTATGGATCCAGACATTTTAATAGCTTAGTGCACACTACACAAGACATCATTTTACTTTTAGCTAAGGGTTGGAATTACAAGAATGTTGTTTAGCAGGGGTCATGTCTGTTCACTGCAAAACTGTTTTGCATTACACCCAATTAAATTATAACTTATTAATCATGTTGTTTTAATTTTTCTGCATCTAAATTTGGAACCATTTATTCTCTTTTAAAAATGTTAATCTTCATTTATAGTAAATGTAAATATATTGAATATTCCCAGCAACCGATAATGTGAAAGCCACATCCAGTGCTACTTTATATGCCCAGCAAGGAGTTGAGGAGGGAGGAATGTACAGTTTTGACCAGTCAGCACCTACATTAAAAACTGACACAAAGCAGCTTCAATATTGCCCATACTACACACTATACTATGATAATTGTCCAATCAGAACTCTGAAAAAACTGTCAATAAAGGCACTAGCCCAATAATCAGATTGTTCAGAATTTCGGTCCGGATTGCATGCATAGTAGCTCAATTCTTAAAACAATGTACGTAAGATGAAAACTATGTAACTGTGAATCCGGACCTTCACTTCTATTAGGATGGGCCGAGGTCAATGGAGAGATAGTCTCAATGATCGGGCAATGAGTCGAAGGCGCAGCTGAAGAAATGCACAGCCTACATTCACTATAGAGCCTCCCTGCTCAACCTCTGGCTCTCCAGTTATTGAGATACTACAAATCCCAGAATGCTTTGACAGGCATCAGTTATGCTTCTGCTATGAGAGCATTCTGGAAATTGTAGTATTACAATACCTGGAGAGCCTCAGGCATTAGGGTTGTGGCACATTTAAATGCCCTGCAGCACTTACACACATCCAAAAGCAAGCACAACATTATTTCATTGCACCAAAGCTTTTCTAACAATGATGTGGTAGCAATGATCAAGTATACAGCAAAGCACGCGTCCATACATCTTCAGTGTTTTACTATAGGAAAAATCACTAGATATTACTATTGATACTACACCAGAGCCTGTCCTGTATGATGTGATCTCCTTATGTAGGTGTACTCTGACACTACAGACAATTCTGCATTACATCACATGGAGGCCTGCCAGGGCTTGTGCCACACAGGCTGCCAGATGTCATCTGCTGGCTGCATTTGTGATGTGCCCAAAATTAATCTGATCATTTCTGCTACGTTCATTCGCAGGCATGCTGATTATTTTGGGATTACACATAAGGTGATAAGGGGGCAATTTTCCAATATTGTCTGTAGTACTGTACATGGTATTTAAACACACATGTAATGTAAATAAAACACCTATTACATATGTACGTTACTTGACTCTCTTGCAAGTTGATGAACTTTTTATTTCCCTATCTATATACAAATGATAAAGCAATGATGCAACATATAAAGGCACCAGTGAAAGAGCACTTATTGAGGTGAACAGTCATGAAATGTCTGGCTGGTGTTTATTAATAAGAGCTTTGATATAGCCTCTTTCTGAAGAGTGAAGCTGGGTGCACACTTATCAAATTTGTATTTAATCTGACTGCCACCCTACCTGTTGGCCCGACATTGGATAAGTGTGTTTGTTCATCTGACTGCTGGCGACATCCACTCGTGTGCACCTGATCAGGTCAAATGATTTTTAAACCTGCTTAAAAAATCAGGGGGCCCGACCGCCAATCATTGAACCAATTTACAATTGTGTGTACGCTCCCACGACTGCTTTATCCAATACTTTTCCCGATTGTATGTGTGAGTGCCAGGGTATCTGGTGAAGACTGGAAGACAGTATACAATTACACAATCCTTTCAGCAGATCATTTCAGCTAAATACATTATTCAGGTAAGGCCATACCTGTAACCTACCCATAGAGTGACATTACTACTTCCTCACTAAGGGGTTGATTCAGAGCAGCACTTACACATTTCTATAAGTGCAAGTGTAGACCTGAGCAATATTATGTTGAACTGCAAAAGGAGGCAATTTTAAATTGTGAAAGCAAAATTTTATTTAACTATAGGCTTCTTCTTGTACTGCAGTACAAATATTTTATCATGTCTAAAAGTACCAGCTATTTCATGATGAAATCAGCAAACAAACACAATGTGACTGATCCAGAGCTGTTCTTACACCTGCAAAATAGGTGCAAGTGTAGATCTGAGCAAAACCATGTTGCAATGTGAGGGGAGGCAAATATAAACTGTGAAAACAGAATTTGAGTTGAAAGGTAAAGTTTCCTAGCTCAACTCTAATATACAAATTAAACATGAAGGTATGCATTATGTGAGTTCTATGTGCAAAAGTAATTTCTTGCATGCAGAAGAATTCAAATTATTCAACACCCCTTGCAATGCAAAATGGTTTAGCCAAGTTGCACACTTGCACCTGTTTTACCCTTACTCACAAATATCGGGTCAGTCCCATTAAATGCATCTTAGCAGAAAAACTTGGTTAATGTTCTTAATATACACAAATCTTCAAGGAAGGATGATAATTGTCCTGCTTGGAAACATTCATAAAGATCTCCTTGCACCGACACCCAGTTTATTTATTTGTAGATTTCATTCTTTTAGGCCTAATTATCAAATAATGTATCAACATTACAAATTCATTGTTATAATTACAACATTTTTGAAATATGAAATATATATTGGTAATTGTCAAATCTCCTCTTCATGCACATGGAAGATACTGGGATTGTATGTATCTCCGTATGTGTATATTGTATGCACCTCTGAGTTTTGCTAAGATGATCCATTTCCACAGTGAGCATATGTAGAGACATTCATATCATTGGCTTGTGCCTTCCTACACTTGGAGGCCTATTTAGTAACATATCCGCACTTCCTTTAAGCTGAATATGCGCTGACTCCTCCAGTTGGTAGCACTTAAATCATCACCATTGAGGCTAGATGTTGTCTTTTTACATTACCTTCAATTTGCACTGCAGCAAGGTAAAGAAGATTCTCATTTACTGAAAGGATATTTGTTTTATCTTGGTCTCCTATTACAATTTAAATTCAAATGTTCCTATTATTTTTTTCTGCTTATTTAGGATAATGTTAATTTACTACTTGTGAGTTGAGTATACACACTTGTATGTCAATACAATCACATGCAGTCCCAATCCCAGAGCTGGCCCTAGGCCTAGGCGACATAGAAGAGTCGCTCAGGGCGGCATTTGGTCAGGGGGGTGACACAAACTTTGGGCTGACCAATTTTATAAATGGACAGCCCAGAGTTTGTGTCGCCCCCGACCAAAACTGCAGTGAGTGACGGGTTGCATGGCCGGCATGATGTGCTCTGCATGAGGTGCCGGTGCTCATCTCTCCCCCCCCCCCCCCCCAGCATACAAATACTAATGCGTACATTTCATCCGACTTTTTATGTTCGCGCATGCCCTGTTGCTGAATTCCGCTCTGCTCTCGCCTAAAATATAGGTGGATGTGCAACTCTGTAGCTGGTCCATAAATTATCATTTTTATCCTCTTTTCAGCTGGTTGGCTTTTACAACATGCGTGTTTGATCTCATAATCTAGGCCTAACCAACTTGTGTCTCACTAGGTTTTGTGAAGCTACAAGTCCCAACATGCTTTAACCGCACAGGTATTGATTATTCCTAACAAAGCAAGCTTGTCATTGTGGAACTACACGTTCCAGTACAGCCAGGTGCCTGAAAGATACCAGGGCAAAGTGGAAGGTGGCACAAGAAAAAAACAAAACCAGTTTTCAGTGGGCATTCACCGACAATGGTTTCAGCTGCTTGCAGTAAACTTTAAGTTTAAGTTAAATTTGTTAATGGTGCCATAGAGCTTGCAAATTTGGAATGGATGAATGTGTCATGTCCATAACCAACACACATTGGGCTGCATCCAGAATTTAGCCAAGATTTTGTTTGTTAGCCTCCACAATGAAAGCCAGTGTACAGAATTTAGAATCCTACATTCTGTACGTGTGAGGGGAGTGCACACCCCCATCACCCCACTACACATACAGACCTTTCATGCAGAACCTCACCTAAAAATTTCCACATGTGAAAGGCCACATAAATGATAAAGGATTGTATGTAAGTTCTTTGGAAAGCTCTTACCTTGCAATCTGCATTCGCATCCGCAGGAAGACGAGAAAGGGAAGGTAAGGAAAAGGGGAGAGGCTGAAGAGACATTATTGTGAATACTAGGGGTCGGATAGAGACACATAATGGGGAATACCTGGGGGGGGGCAATGGGTAGCTACAGGGAGGGGACAGAAACACCAGATGGGCACACAAAGAGGGGACAGAAACACCAGATGGGCACACAAAGAGGGGACAGAAACAATGGATGGATAAACAGAGAGGCAGAAACAATGGATGGACAAAAGGAGGGGGCAGAAACGCTACATGGGCACACAAAGAGGGACAGAAACAATGAACGGACACAAGAGTGGGCAGAAACAATGGATGAACACAAAAAGGGGGCAGAAACAATAGATGGACATAAGGAGGGGTCCGAAAAACTACATGGGCACACAAAGAGGGGGCAGAAACAATGGATGGACACAAAGAGGGGACCGACACAATGGATGGACATAAGAAGGGGGCAGAAACAATGGATGGACACGGAGGGGACACAAAGTCTGGATGGGCACACAAGAAAGGGGCAGAATTAATGGAAGGAAGGAAACAAGGGGCAGAAAAACTGTATGTACACAAAGAGCAAAACAAACCTTTAATTAAGATGGAAAAACCTGCAACAAAAATAAATCACGAAGTCACTGTTGGGTTTTGGGCACTAGGATGTTCTCTGTATTGAATAAAAACAGAATGGAAGTTGTTCAATCAATTTATAGGTATATGTTAAACAGGTGCGTGAAAGGCATGGGTTAATCTGAAACAAAAGGAAAAAATAGCCCCAGTACACTGCCATAAACCAGTAACAAACTCTACTGTTCTATCTGTAAAATAAAGCACAGAAATGTTTGTTACACATATTTGATCAAATATGGGATAAGCCACCAGCCACCGTCAAGGCCTTTCTGTATATGGTGGTCCTAACTCTAAAATTGAGAGTCCCAATGTTGGGTGTATTGGATTGTGGTCACTATAAATCTCTTTTATTGTATTGAGAAGTCAGTAGATATAGTATTAGATGGGCAAAAACATACCGGCAGGTTAATTGGCTGCTGACTAAATACACCCTAATGTATATATATGTGTTAGGGACCTTAGTATGTAGCTCCTATAGGGGCAGGGACTGATGTGAATGTAAAAGTGTTGCAGACCATTTGTGGCGCTATATAACTAAGCATTAATAATACAAATTATACCTCATTTACATATTGTGGAAAAGTTGTGAAGTTAAGGACTTTCTGCTAGGGGGCACCAACCAAAATCTTGGGTTGACCACACCCCCAATGGCTTGGCCACGCCCACAATGAGTTAGCAACTTTCCTATGCATTTAATACACAACAAAGAGGGGGGTGCACCTAGAAGAGAGGGGGCGCCACCGGGAGGGCTAAATTCTCACCCCTCCCCCCCCTAAAAAAAAAGTTGTGACACCCCTGCTTGCAATGTAACAATTGACATCTAGGTAGTGACCATTTGCAGTTCTCTATTGATCCAGTACATTGCAGTAATTGGAGCAGGCAGCATCTAAATAGCAAAGCTAAGATGCTGTATATCATAAGCACTAATACAAGTGGGTATAGTCTCTATTTAGATGGCCATTTACTAACATTCATCACTGCAGGCTATGCCTTCACATCATCATTTGCATTAATACTGCAATATATCTGCTGAAGTATGCAGCAACTTCACTGCATTAGGCAGTTTGACATTGATTTTCACGTTATCACATGGTCTCTTTTCTCCAGCCAAATTAAATGCCCAGCTGATGAGAGGAACTGAACATCTGCAGAGAAGCAGTACTGATGATACCAGCCCTAAAACACGGTGCAGCATAATCACTCCAGATAACAAATGTGAACCATAAAGGCATGATATATACCAGTGATGGCTAACCTGTAACACTCCAGGCGTTGTGAAACTACGAGTCCCAGCATGCCTTGACTGCAAAAGCATAGCTGATACCTGACAAAGCATGATGAAAGTGTAGTTTCACAACACCTGGAGTGTCACAGGTTAGCCATCACTGATATATACACTACATGTTAACCCAAAATTTCAATGCAATAAAAATATTTCCGCTCCCCACATATCAAAAGCAGTTGACAAAATTGAGAATATTGGACTGGATCCAGACTTAAGTGCTTGAAATTAGTTACTTCTGGGCTAAACCATGTTGATTGCAGGGGGAGTCAAGTTAATTGTATTCTTTGCATGCAGGGATATATCTTTGAATAGCTTACTGCGCACAGATACTGACCAGCTATCACACTGTTATTTAGACTTGGGATAGGAAACATCACCTCTCAACTCTAATACTGTTTTCTACAGATGAAATATGACTCCCCTCCAATCAACATGGTTTAGCCCAAGCACTTACTTAAGTCTGGATGCAGCCCATAGTAACTGTGATGACACCACTTTCTATACATATACATCTGTATAAAACATTCAATCCACACAGCAGTTGTGGAAAGCATATATTCCAAGCTGTAATTCACTAAGCAGCACTATAATACTGATTTTCCACCCAGGTTAATGCAGAATAATTTATGGAAAAAATAAACAGTGCAGGGTAGACCCAGGAAATTCCTGGACCCGGGTCTGCCCTGACATTGCTTGCAGCTCCTGGGGAGAGATTTGTTTACTATTGCCCAGGGTTGCCGACTTTTAAAAGCTTCCCTCCGGGAGAACCTGGAGGAAAGCCATAGATGGCCGCAAGGGGTGGAGCTTAATGACGCTATTTATGCAAACTGTGACATTAAGTCCGCCCCCTGTCAATCATTTATGTAATCTCTACTGTTACATGGGATGGACGGGGCTTGATGACATCATCAAGCCACACCCATCCCTAGTAAGGCTAGGGATTACAACTGAAATGATCAGGGCTTGCGGGAGCTTTGCCAGCTCTCCCAGGATACCGGGAGAACTGCTCAAATTTCGGGAGTCTCCCGGGTATTCCGGGAGAGTCGGCAACCCTTCTATTGCCATAGCAATAATAAAGAAATCCTCCAATCAGGTGTCTATGTGACAGACCTGTGTTTTTTTTTTTTGAATCAAGTATTTTTTATTGATTTTCAATTTTTCATAACAAAACAAAACAAAACAAAAATATCAGTTACAAACAGTACACTAAGTGCTAATATAATTTCCCAGTAACTTCGCAACATGGAATTACATAAGCCTTCAATACACTTTATAAGCATTTAATTACTTACATTGGGCCAGATCCAGAACAACGCTTGTGAGCGAATTTACGCGTGGCGGAGACGTAAAATCGTGTTTTTGTAAGTAATGCGCATGTGCATCATAGAAAATACACTCCGTAACGTAGTGTAAATGTATGTGTCGCGTAAATCCTTACATGTGGGCGTGCCAATTTTACGTGAGTCCAAAATACGTCTGAAATACGTTATGTAGGCGGGGGTTTGTATTTAAAGTGTACAGTATGGGCGTGCTTAGCTGCGTAAATACGTGTTGCCCATACGTACATGTGTGGAGCGGATCACATACGTTGCCAAAAGTTAAGGTAGGGTTTGGAAAGCGGATATTGACAAAATACGTACATTCAAGGGGTGTGACAAGGGGAGTGTATAGAAGGTACGCACGCGTAAATACGCTACGCGAGGAAACGTATTGCAAACGTAGTTCTGGATCTACCCCATTCTCACCACATACTATTACAAGTCTGTTTCAAAGAAAGATTTCAAACTTGTTCAACATATGTATGAGGATTCCTGTCTGCGCCTCGTGCCACACCAATTTGAGGAACAAAGGGGGTTATGCCCGTATAGTATATAGAATCTTCCCAGGAAGTCCATATCTTGCTAAATTTGTGTTGAGCTCTCCTGACAGTGTAAACATATTTTTCATGGGTTATAGTCTCATTTACCAAATTATTTGCTCATTTGCTGTTCTCCACACTTCCTCCCAAAATGTTTTAACTAGTGTACAATTCCACAATAAGTGCCAACTCTGGTCCCCACATCTATGGCACCTCTCGTCCGTGCGTCTTCCTATTCGGAATAGACGCTGTGGTGTTAAGTATACTCTATGTAATATATAGAAGTGCATTTCCTGAAATCGTACTGACGAAGTGGCCTGTTTGCTGGTTTGCATGGCCACTTCCCATTCCTCGTCATCCATTCGCCCCAGGTCCTCCTCCCATTTGTGTCTAAGAATAGTCAATTCAGGTGAAATTGCTGCTCGCAAAGTTGAGTAGGCATTTGTATTTATTCCCAATAAAGTTTGCACGGGGGACCAACTGGGTTCCCTCCAGGAAGATAGAAAATGTTCTGTGGTGTTGTCTATGTTACCTCCCACCCAGTCCTTAAGCTGGACTAGCTGTGAGGCTAGATAGTATAGCCTAAGATTCGACAGAGCCAACCCCGCCTCCTCTTTATGGGCCTGATCCAGAGCTACGAAAATTTGCACGGCGGGCGAATGCATACGTTCGCCCGTGCGATTAAACATGCACGCCAGAGATATAGTTTTGAATTTTTTGAAACACCTGGTTGGAGATGTACACTGGAGAGTTTTGCATTGGATATAAATATTTGGGTTGCACTATCATCTTTTCTAGGTTAACTCTGCCGGACATAGTAAGAGGGAGTTTGTCCCAGAGCCTGATTTTATTTTTAACATAATTAATGATAGGGTCAATATTCAATTTAATATAATCTAAGTCAGAGGTTCTCAACCCTGTCCTCAAATACCACTAACGGTCCAAGTTTTTAATTCTCCTTGCTGGAGGTGTGCTCTGACAGTTACATTTTGAAAGCTCCACAGGTTGTGCAGGGAGACCTACAAAACATGGACCGTTAGTGGCACTTGAGGAAGAGGTTGAGAACCCCTGATCTAAGCGATTGGTCGACACCCAGGTATTTAAAGGTTGGGACCCACTTTAATTGCTGACCTGTATCTTCCGTAGTCGGGAGTACTCCATCTAGCGGGAGTAAATGCGACTTACTCCAATTAATCCGGAGCCCAGAAAAACTTCCAAATACCTCCACCACCTTTAACAGTTTAGTCAGGAACCTGTCTGCGTCTGCCAGAAACAAAAGGAAATCATCCGCGTATGTCAGACCCGTGTTTAAAAATCCCACGGGACCTTTCACACCGACACCTTACATCATAGTTGCTGACTCTCCCGGAATGTCCGGGAGACTCCCAAGATTTGGGTAGTTTTTCTGGGAGAGCCGGCAAATCTCCTTTAAGGGACTTGAGGCTCGTGGTTTCCATGAAGCTGTTAAGCCCTGCCCCCTGCATGCAGCTATGGCTTCCCTCCGGGATCTCCTGGAGGGAAGCCTTTAAAAATCAGCAACCCTGATTTAAAAGGGTGGCTTCGATAGTATATATTTATACAAAATTATTTATTCAGTAGGTCAAAGGTTATTCTTATTTGCTGATATGACTCAAGGTTACAAACAATACAGGTAATACAGTGTCATCAGCGCAAGATTTATGGGGTCAGGTCAGGGCCGGATTATGCAACCTAGGCACCTGCCTAGCGCCAGGAGAGCCCCAGGGGCCCAGGATCTTACACTGCATGCAGCCTTATCAGATGAGAGCTGTCATTTCCGACATGCAGGCTCCTTTGGGGGGGCCCCAAACCGGAATCATGCCTAAGGCCCCATGAGTTTGAAAAAAATCTTTGGGTCAGGTCACCATTAAGCACAACAATAACGGAGACCCTCACCAAATCTCCCAGAATATCCGTGAGACTCTCAAAATTCAGGCAGTGCTCCTGATTCCCTCCAACCTAGCAACGCTACCATCCATAGTGTTACCAGGCACTGGGTGGGACCTAATGACACAATTATCATGATCAAGCCACACCCCCACCCCTAATAATAATAATGAAAACAGCCGCTGATTGTCAGGGGGCAGGCTTTGGGGCACGATTTGCATAAATCATGTTATTATGTTATTAAGCCCCACCCTGCGTAACAACCTCCATTTCAAAGCTTTTAAAAAGTCGGCAACCCTGCACTCCTAACATTGCTCAGCCTGTGTGTGGTAGACAGAAGCTCCACAGTGGAGCTCAGTGCCAGGAGTATTGACATTGCCCGCTTTAAGCTAACCTTTGTAACCTAACCATGAACTACAGGTAAACACAAACAACTTTCAGAGGCAGGGTCCTGGCTGCCCACAGGAACTAACACCCCATTGCCTATGACATGTCCTCCACCATTTTTCTAATTGCACAACATCATGGACAGTGTCACTGTATTTACCTTATGTTTTACCATTAACTGCTGTTTAAATCATGGTCATTTCTAAGTACAGCAATTCATATTATGCCAGTACTATATTAATAACACCATGCACAAAATGGCAACTACAGAGACATGCATTTTGGGCCAACCCACCCCTATTGCATCAGCAGAGTAATACTATCTGCTAAGCAGGATTGAACATGTAAGTCACAGGTGCACGGCTGTCATGCAGTGATTTGGAGACATTGGATTATTTGCATGGGGTGTAGGGCAGACCCTTGTGCAGCACTTCTGCAGCAGGAAGCCTGGGGGCCACGCCCAGACCTGGGAGCGCTACTACAGCGAGTATCGTGGTGGGAGAAGCAGCAGCAGCAGCAACTCGGTTGCCACAGCGACAATGACGTCATACCTCCCTGCATCCTATTGGCGGAAACCCCGTGGCCGAAGCCGTAACCTGTCCTTCAATCGTAACCCATCCTACTCCATCCTTTTAGTTCCGCCCTCTGCTCCCGCGCTAGGTCCCGATTGGCCCACGCAGTCGGGGAGGGTTGTGGATTTGTCGGGTGTCCCTCGTGGCTGTGATTGGCCGGCGCCTCTTTACTCCTCCCCTTTGCCAACGCCTGGTAATTGGGTTTGGTTGAGCCAGAAGGGATTCTTGTACGTTGAGCTTCAGTCTGCAGGTTTCTTCGTCCCCCTTCTCTGTCCAGCGCCGGCCAGCGGCTCTCAACGCAAGGTGAGGAGAGCAAGGTGAGTGTCCCGCGCCGGGCTACGGCGCCCACAGCCGGGAAGATGCTGCCCCTCCCCACATACACGGCACGCCATGATACTATCATCTCCCTATAGTACAATGTCACTGGCAGCCTGCTCTGTGCTGCTGGGTCCTCTCCAATGCAGACACACATTACCAGCAATCTGTCTACTACACATGATGCTGTCTCACTCATCCGTTAATGCTTTATTACTATTATATTCCCCATATTACAATGTCACTGGCAGCCTGCTCTGTGCTGCTGGGTCCCCTCCAATACAGACACACATTACCAGCAATCTGTCTACTACACATGATGCTGTCTCATCCATTATTGCTTTATTACTATTATATTCCTAGTGTGTATGTATGTATGTGTATATATATATATATATATATATATATATATATATATCTCCATAGTATTGCTACATATTGGACCTTGTCCGTGAAATATATTATAGTATGCCATCATTAGAAGTGTATCTGTATTACTCATACACTTCCCCTGGTGTGTGCTGCTTGCCTTATACTCTTCATGTTGCCAGATGCATTTTGTAGCAGGTAGATGGTGTGTGTGTGGGGACCTCCACCTCTGGATTTGCATGTTCTCCCTCCAGTGGTAGGAGGCTGATTCACAAGCTGCCTTTTCATATTCATTCCTCCATTTTACACTAGGAATTTTCCAGTCTATTGTCACTTGCAGCTCTGCTTGTGTCTTGCTGGTGTCTTTATGTTGTATTACACCATTATGAATGTTTATCTATAAAGAATCTATTTGGTGCAATCTTCTTAGAAGAATCCTTGTGATAATGTGTTAGTGATACAGATTTGCTGTGAATACAATGTGTGTTTTTCTCATTGGTGTTTTCTGATCATGGGCATGTGTTTTGCTAAATATAAAATGCTAGGGGTATCTGCTGTCCCCCGCTATGCTGTTTTCCTGCTTATGTCCGTGTTTTATAAGATGCTGTCAAATGGCTGGTCATCAGGGCTGTGTAAGGGTGTTCTCTATGGGGGATCACGGTAGGCTTGTTACAGTCATGCCTAGAGGTATCTGATCTTTTTCGTGGGTACGTTTTCATACATTTCTGCCTTGCATGTTGTATGAATGTGGTTGTACATTGCTGGGAAGCCGGGCTCCCCCAAGGGGTGGGAGTAGTGGAGGGAGAGGCAGTCAGGGCGGGGAACATCCAGAGAGCCTGGAGACAAAAGGCAGGGCAGCAAATTTATTCCTTCTCCTCCCCTACTTTTATTTCCATGGACAGCTCCTCCTGCTTCTTACTGAGTCATGCTTTAACTCATTTTATAAGGAAGCATTCCCTTGCAGCTCTGTAGGATGACTTGAGATTTTTTTTATTATTAATATTCTATATGATCTACCCAATGTCTGTGATGTGATAATTCAGGTATTAAATATCAAGGAACGCAGGGTGTGTGCGCTTCTTTATTAGGCTTGACACGCATTACCCACACTTTGGCTGGCTGCTATCCACATGGAACTTATGCTGCAAAATGGGCATGTTACCTGTTTTGTAAAGTCCTTTCTATTATATTTGTGGTTTCCATATTTAAAGGCGTTTTACTTTAAATTGTTTTTGTAATGTCCTATTCGCTTTTTTTTTCTTTGGTCTTTAAACTTGTAACATTTCCTTTCCTAGGTTTGGCTGCCTGCTTGTGCTTTAGGTCCAGCTAGAACTCCTCACTTGACACCATCGTAACTGTCAATTCACCTGGGTTATATTCCTCCCCTCTGTACTATAAACACACAAGCCATGGCAGACAGAACCGATATGATCCAGAAGGCCAAGCTGGCAGAACAAGCAGAGCGTTACGACGACATGGCAGCCAACATGAAGGCCGTCACTGAATGTGGAGAGGAGCTGTCCAACGAAGAGCGGAACCTTCTTTCTGTAGCCTACAAGAACGTAGTGGGTGCCAGGAGGTCTGCTTGGCGGGTCATTTCCAGTATTGAGCAGAAGACAGACTGCGCAGACAAGAAGCTACAGCTGGTCAAAGACTACAGGGAGAAGGTGGAGGGAGAGCTGAAGACTATATGTGAAACTGTTCTGGTAAGTTGGTGACATCAATAGAATGAACGCCTGTGATGGTGATAAAAATACTGTAGATGTTAATGGGGAAACTAATCATTAGACGTGTTCTATTACTTTGCATGATGGGAAAATGTTACAAATATGTGCAGCTGCATCCATACTTTGCAATAGTTGTGGCACCAGACAGGTCTAAGTATCATTTTTCTGGTCTGGTATTTATCGGACTTCATCTGCTTTCCTAGCCACAGATTACTCTCCTGTCAGGCTGTCTTCTGCTGCCTGATCATTCATATGAGATGTGAAGAGAATATGGAGCCTTCCAGATTATTTTGCACATTTGATCTCTTGAGTTTATCCAATAAATAATACACAATTTATGGTGCTTTGTATCCTGGACTTGCTGCCTTTTGTATTCTTACAGAACTTCATTTTTTATGTTGGCATTCGGTGCAGGAAGGGTACGTATTTATCAAGAAACACATGCCATTTGCTGGCTTCTAGATTTATTACTTTCTTCCATGGAATCCAGTGTAATTGCTATTAATGAGCAGCCTTTATTGAAGGAGCTTTCCAGTAAAATTGATGTGCAGTAAATCATCACCTCCCACCCATTCTGTAATGTGGCATGTGTTGCATAGACAAGCCTTTACCTGCATCAGAAGCTATTTTTTCTTACTCTTTAAGTCTTATGGAAGCCTTAAATGTGGGTGCTGGGCAGCTAAAACTGCTTGCAAAATCTTTACTTGAACCCTCTCCCAGGACTGGGATCAAAGATTAATTTTGACTCATTGGCTTTCCTGTGTAATTATTTTTTTTTTATTCTTGTGTATCTAGTATTAATTCTCTATTATAGTGTTCAGGAGTCCACACATGGCTGAGTTGTCTAATCTAAATAATATACTTGGCCAAGTCATATTTGTAAGCAGTGTTTGTCCTCACATATTTCATTTCTTGTAGAATGGGTTTTGTCTTGCGTTCTGTACCAGCACCTGAATGATTAGCTTTCCTCGTTGCATGGGATTGCCTGCTTTGCTGCAGTCTGATATTTTGTAGGTGTTTGAATGAACTGTAACACAACGTTTTACCTATGAGTATGCTGCATTGTACAGGCTGTCCTCATGTTAGCAAAGCAGGAGTGGCCCCATCTGACTGCACAATCAATAGTCGTTGAAGCAGCATAAATCTTTCAGTCTGCAGCATTGCAGCAACATGCATGCTGCAGATAGTCTAACACCTCTCAGGAAAGTGCATATGCTTGAGTGCAGGTGACTGTTCCTTGTTTGGACTTCTAAGTTTAATGCAGTGTTTTTTTTACCATTGTGCTGCTTCAGTACAGCATGATTTTGGTTTTTTTTTTTTTTTTTTTTTTTTTTTTATTGAAAAATGAGAA
>WWET01001047.1:241062-270238 GCA_011038615.1 Limnodynastes dumerilii
AATTTTCAAACCATCTTGTGAATTCTTCATCGGAAGTCTCTTCTTCACATCCCTTTGGTCCCAGGAAAATCTCTGGTAGTCTCTTTTTTTTTTTTTAAATTTTTTTATTTTTTTATTTTTTTTTTGTCTGCACTGAACAATAGGGTTGTTAAAAGGATCCGATAAAAAGAACTTCAGATCTTTGAGTGTAACCTGTGCTCAGACAAAGAAAGTACTATAAGAGACCACTGGGTTTGGATAATGCTTGACCTGATTACATCAGCACACTGATCATAGAGCGTATTTAGGCTTAATAAAGTTAGCCAACTTACGTATGCTGCATGCGTAAGTTGTGGTTTTTGTTTTTAAGCAATCTGCGCATGCTTGTGGCAGATGTTACGCATTGGATATCATTGCGTACGGAGTTGATTTCCGAAAGTGCACAACATCGTACGTGAAGGGCGTAACATCACTCCGTACATGCGAGAATACGCCATGCGGGATAGGGGAGGCGTTTAAACTGTACAGCATGGGTTGGGTTAGGCACTTCCACAACTCAGCACTTTCTGCACAACAATACACACAGAGGAGTTGAGGGAGGGCTATAGTCGCTGAAGTCAGTGGGATTGTCATGGCAGTGCACTAGCCACCTATGTGCAGATTTTTGCTGCCTTATCACTTGCCCCCCAACTTGTTTAAAGCAGTAAAGAGCTACAGCCGCCTTCATGTTTGCATAGCCGCCTAGCTTTCTGCATTGTGCCCCAAATACAGTCCATGAGCCTGTTGAAAAAAGTTACCGTGGAAGAGGACTGAATGCATCTTTACCTGGGGATTGAGTTCTATTGCATTGAGAGAAGATACAAATATGACCTCAAAATGGCCTGAATATTGATATCTGGCTTATGTATTGGATTATTGGTATGTGGCTGGTTCATTATTTATTTATTTAGAGACATTTAGTACGTTTTTACTAAAGTTGGTGATTTAAGGGGCGTTTAAAAAATTTCCATAGACTGACTTGGAGAAAAGGAGATTAAAACCTGGTTGTACCCCATGGGTTGCCTGGGTTCTCCTAGTATGTTGAATATTACAAAATATACACTTGTAATGAGCAATCTTTGGAGGCAGTGCTGTAAATCTGAATACAGATAGTGTAACCAAGTCTCAAAGCCTGCTGGAGCCTACATCTTTGGAGCATGGAGTTTCTGTTGAGCATGCATTGGTGTGGAGTTATACATTGTTAGCCGTCTGTCCATTGTGGCGTTCTAACCACCTGCTCTCCTGATTAAATCCTTAGGCAGATCCCCTGGACAGGAGCTGCCTACATTAGCAGTTGCTGAGTCAGTAGTTTGGGCGCTGTCCCTCTTGCTCTGCCTTTAGGCCATTTACTCATAGGGTGGCGTGCGTGTTCTATGCACATGTGCTGGAAATCTGGAAACCTTCACATACATATGCAAAGCTACAAAGCTGTTTCTATTCATTTCACCAACACATTCCATTTTATTGGGCTCTTAGCATGTGTAAAGCCTGTTAGTGTGAATGGGACTAGCTGTAAAGGTAAATAATTAGAGATCTTACAGTGAGCATTAGGCCTCTGCTGGAGTGTATACCTGCCATAACCTGTATTACTGCTGTCCTAGTGGAACCAGATCTACGCAGGAGATTACTGGTCACCTGTGTTAAATACAGCACACCATGTTTTAAACAGCTGGTATAAGACCGTCATAAAGTGCAATCATATGGAACAAGCTGAATTATAAACAATGCATGCAGAGTAGAACAGGTATGCGGGTGGTGGCTATGTGGCTTTTTATATATTATCCATTGGGTTTTTTAAATTAAAGTAGCCATAAAAATCTTTACACAAGTGACTAAATAGGCATAAGACTTGACCGTATTTAAAGCTGCCCATACACAAGTGATTATTGCTTCCATCAGGAGATGGTTGATAAATGGGACTATTTTCCACCTAGGAAAATCTCCAGATATCTGCACCACCTGCTTCCTGCTGCGACCAATATGATGAGAGTGACAGGAGACCCTTGTAGCTGACTGGCTTCTGCACAGATACCTATAACTTGAGCCTGATATATTTTATGCATGCCATCTGCTCAAATAACTGTACCAGAGCATTCCTGCTATGATTACTGGCCACATCCTGACCACACGCTACAGCTATTTTCCTAATCGCCTGATGATTGGATAATCAGGCCAATAACTGCTGCAGAGTATGGCCAAATGTATTCTACATGGCTGTTGGTGGCCTAGAGGTAAATGTCAGTGCTTATTTAGATCTACTGATGTGTATTTTACAGCATTTCTATAGCCGGTCTCTGAATATAGTCCATAGACATCAGTGATTTAAATAGCTGAAGCATTGCACATTGTAATGTGTAGAATAATACATAGAGGTTTGCATATAGCCAACACATCCCCTACCATTACAGACACTATACTGCTGACACTGGCACACCATGTGTTCAGACTGGAGCCAGAATCAGATCTGAGGCCTGTGTGGTTGTTCCTTTATAACGAATAGGTGTTTGGTATATGTAAAGCACAACTCTGCCCTCTTGTATGTAGAAATATGCTAAACAGACTGGGTTGCATTGGGCCTGTTTCTCTGGACAATGGGACCAGATATAAGTATTATAGCTTTTTATTAGAGAAATAGGCCTTTTTAGCAATAATGCAAACATAGAAATGGATTGTGTTCTTGCTTTGTTTCCATGTTCTCTGATCATATTGTAGAATATAAGGTGTCTGTATTTATGTGCCCAGCTTTTTAAAGGTTCCTTCCTTTTATATAGACCGTTTCCCTTATAAGGTTGCATAGTGTAAGGTGCAGAACACTTTTCATGTTTTTTCATATATTATAGTCATAGTCTTCAACCTTCTTAAGCTTTATTTACCATATTAACAACCACTTTGCCTTTCTATCATACGTTATTAACACAAACCCGCACACTTTCTATTCTAAGATTCCCTCTGTTACTAACACTGCTGTGTGACTGAGCACACTGAGCACTGTTACCTTACACCCTGTCTCTCTCCATAGTAATATCCCCTCAGTCCTGGTAGTAACACTGCTGTGTGACTGGGTCATACTGAGCACTGTTACCATACACCCTGTCTCTCTCCATAGTAATATCCCCTCAGTCCTGGTAGTAACACTGCTGTGTGACTGGGTCATACTGAGCACTTACCATACACCCTGGCTGGTCTGTTGTGTGATATATAGCACTTGCCCTTATGTATCAAGCCAACTGTCCTATGGAGTGTAAGCCTGTGCAGTCTTGTTTATACTCCTTTATCAAATTGTAAAGCGCTGTGTAAGCTATAAAAAGCTGTTGATCAAGAAGTCATTTAAGTAACTGGAATGTTCTCCTCCTCACTACAGTGTGCATGAGTTGTGATGTGTGGCCCCTGCTCGCTCCATATTCATGGATGAGAATGGGCTTGTCCTGACCTGTGCCGCGAGGCCAGGAATCCCAGGGCAGAGTCTGTGCTTCTGGTATGTTACTGAGTGAGAAATCCTGTCTGGTCAGTAAATGTAGTAATTGTGGTGAGAAAGGGAAAGGCGTGGTGGTTCTGCAAAGGAAAACCACACTGAAGTGGGGCTGTGCTCCCTTACAAGGAAATGCTGCTAATGCCAGGATGTCACAAGCACCTTTTTCTGCAAAATGGCTCCGGATTCTTCTGAAAAGCACAGGCCTTTATTATGGTGCAGGCTTCCACACTGTTCCTGAGGGGAATCTGTCACCATTTAAACCCAGGTCTTGCATGAGACAAGTGTATGGACTTCTATCCCTTTCATATCTCTCCAAAAAGCCGCAACACCCGGGGTCGAGGCTCAGTGTGAAGGGGTCCCTCTAATGACCTGGGAATTGGACACAGGTGAAAAGAAGGGTTGTGTGTGTCTTACCAGAGTTAGTGTGGTTTCCAGCTGCATAGTACAACCGTCCTGTTGTGTAGGCAAGTGCCCTAAATACACCTGGATGGGACCTACAAATGTTTCAAGCTTAAATAAGGCAAGGCTGGAATTTTTGCAAAGCTTGGGCACTAGATCTAAAATATATTCTAAAGTAACCCGTTTACTTGGCTGCTGAAGTCTTCTGGACCTCCTGTTTCTTCCCTGCGCACTGTTTGAATGATGACCTGGGGGGGTTAAACCACTTAGATCTTCTCTATAGAGGAGCTACCGCTGCAGCCACTAATCCCCCGTCCGCTGAAACTTTAGTGACAGACAGCATTGCGTCTCTGTGATAGTCAATTCCGCGGGTGAGCAGCGGAGATGGAGGCCGCTGGATCACCCCATGGGTATACTGTCTGCTTCTCGTTTGTGGCACTTAAGTCACCAGTTGCCAATTCCTAGTCACCTAAGCTACTCTCCCATAATATCAGTGTTCTTCAATAGTCATTGTACAGAATATAAAAATAGTTTGTAATTATCATACAAATGTTTTCTTGAGTAACATGATGGTCACCTGTGGCATCTGTTTGTCTTATAATTAGTACCACTCTTTATATACAACAAAAATATGTAACACAGGAATGTGAGATGTCTTAAAATCCAAATTTTCCTTTAAGAACCGCATTACCTCTGTTCTCTATAATAAACCAAAATCTTTGTTTATCATTTGTGCTGCGTATTCGACATAATGATCGAGAGCAACTCCAGCATTATATCATTTGTGGCAATATAAGAATGGATTTAATTCTGTTGTAATTAATGTTTCTGCAGTAATAAACAGGTGGCTTTGTCCACGTGTATATGGAGTGTTTATATGATTCCCACACTTGTATGTATGGTGTTTGTACACTGTGTAACGGATGTTGTAAAGCTTTCCAGGCCGTATTCACACTTAAGAGTGAGTTAGGTGCGTTGTAGGTTATTTCGGGAGATTCTGCACAGAAGACAGAGCTTCTTAAGTGTGAATTAAGTCCTATATACTTATAATGGTGTCATACTATTTTAGGTTGTTTTCTTAAGGATTACGCTATATTCAGGCCTTGATTTAAATCTGTTGCAGTAAGTGTCTGACAGCTCGTTTTTCTTTTTCTTAGACTCTGCTCGACAAGTTCTTGATCCCTAAATCCACCCAACCAGAAAGCCAAGTGTTTTACCTGAAGATGAAGGGGGATTACTACCGATACCTGGCAGAGGTGGCTGTTGATGAAGAGAGAGCCCGTAAGTAGTCTTCATGAAACCTGGGGACTGCTGTGTAAAAACATAATGAACGTATTCATGTGCAGGGTGCTCTATAAAATAATGAATATTTGGCCTAGAAAGAGTTTAGTTATTTAAAATCTGTGTCTGGCCTTGTGCTCCCCATTCACACAGTGTACTGTATCCCAGCTGTCTGGTGTGATGACTGAATAGTGTGTACAGGGCATATTGTGTACAATATTATATTGCATCAGATATGATCTATTCTCCCTTTACATTATAACTCCTGCGTGTACACTGGTCCCAGTCCCTTCACACGTGTATACGCGGCATTACTTGCTGGAATGCCACTTTCCTGATCCTTGCCACGCAGTCCCTTGTTGCTCTTCTTTTGCTATGAACCATTTGTCTGATCAGCGCATCTAAATCTGTAGTGGTCGTGCACAAAAGACCCGCCGACGGTCCCATAGTGCTGCTCTAGGCAACCTGCCAGCATGAAGTGCCGTAGGCTGCCTGTGACTGCTCTAGTGCATGACACCCAGTATTTAAGCTTTTGGGTGCCAGTCCAGATGCACTGGTTATTCCAGGGGCGACCACTCAGGCCTTCAATTCATATAATACTGTTTGGGACACACATTGCTGAGAACTATCTGTTATTTGTAACTGTTGCTGAAATATGGTTGGATTAGCATCGTATGCCTCTAGCGAAGGGCTCTCAAATATTGTATCATTTAGGAGCTGTATAGTTTACTTTGTATGGATATGCACACAGTGTTCGTTAGTCCTGCTCAGCGACTGGCTATGTTATAATATATTCTGAAGTGTGGTGGGTAATGGATCTAGGGGACATTTATATATTATGTATGATGTTACATGGAGTAATGCATCTTTTTCTATAAAAGGTACAATACAAGACTCACAAGGAGCCTATCAAGAAGCATTTGACATCAGCAAACAGAAAATGCAGCCAACACATCCCATCCGTTTGGGCTTGGCCCTGAATTTCTCGGTCTTCTATTATGAAATCCTTAATAGTCCAGAAAAGGCCTGTTCACTAGCCAAGACGGTAAGTGCTTGCTTCCTAACCATCCTATAACATACCCTCCAACACGACCCATTCCATTAGGTACAAAATACTCTGCTCCTCAATTTCCAACTCTGTTACTATGGTGACCACCTTTGTTGAAGAGGCAAATAGTATTTTAAATATCAGTTAATTCATTTACACCAGGTGAGTGACAGAAGCTCAGGAGTGAAGTAAATTATACCTAATGGAAGAGGTCACTTCTGATTTCTAGTGTATCTGAGAAATTCTCTTCCTGTTGTCATTCATTTGTCTTCAATGCCAAGGAGTGTGCTCTTATAGTGAATCATAATGTCCCGGTGGTGCCTAGTCTCTACTTACTACTACTTTATATAATTGTACAAAAAAGCTATTTAGGTAAAATGAATGACAGCTTTTTATTGTTGGGTTTTTTATTTAATGTATATTGTTTTTGGGAAGAACATTGCAATTAATGTAATGTAGCATGCCAAGCACAGATGATTACACTGCAACTGAACCTGTAAGGGCCCCTAACATCTACCAAATGAAGGCTGTAAGTACAATCCTGGTTACTGGTATTAGCATATCTTGCAGTGAGTAATTCTGGCCACATGCAGAAATACAAAGCAGATTTGTTTACATGCTTTCCCTCCTGCTACACGATGCTTATATCTGTATAGGCTAGACTCTGTCCTTGGGCAGCCCTAATCTGTGCATGTTTCCTAGGTCTCCTATATATTACATTTTCACTGCTGTTCTGTAATTATTTCACTTGGGATTCTTTGTGCAGAAAAACATGCTCTCAGACACCCAGATGGCCATTTTGGTACAATTTTAAAAGTCCACTGTTGATTTGCGTGAACAGACTCTGTATATATGCAGGTGATGACATTAACTAAATAAATGCAAGCGCTGTAATACCGTTATCGCCAAAGCAAGGGCACTATTAATAGATAAGTAGTATCCGTACAGGTGTAGGTGGGAAGAAGCTCATGCATGGCCTTGGGTAAGTTAGGTAGTGACAGACGGTGCTCAAATAATGGCTGTTATAGAGGACTGTGCAAAGATTTAAATAAAAGGAATTTCAATTTTTTTTTATCATTATTTGCTTTTCTTTATAAACCTTTTAATCCTTTTGGTGGTCAGTAAAGGCCAGAAAGTTTATTCATAAGCTCAAATGTCCCTTTATTTTGAGTATTGTTTTCATTGCAGTAGACATAAGCTGTAAGCTGGATGAAGTTATGAGGCACAGTGGCCTTAAGTTACAGTGCCATGCGCAGCTGCTTTCTTCAGAAATGGAACTATCATACACAAGTTATTGCCTAGTATGTGGTCCTTTAGACTGAAAATCCATCTTCATGATATCTATATGCTATTTTGTTTAAATACATTTTTCCTATAACTACTGATGCCACCCAGAGGCCAAATGATCACAAACTTTGTGTGTGTGTATGCCTGGCACAAGATATCTAGATGTTTATATATGGATTCACTGAATTCTTGTGACACTGCATGCTTTTGCTCTTAAAGCTTAAGTGTTTGGTTTGTTTTATCTCTACATTTCAGGCATTTGATGAAGCCATAGCAGAGCTTGACACTCTCAATGAAGATTCCTACAAAGACAGCACCCTTATCATGCAGTTGCTTAGAGACAACCTAACAGTAAGTATATCTTTAAGATTGCTATTGCTATAACCACCCTGCTGCTAAGGCTAACCATAAGGCACAGTGCTCTCCTACCATGTCGTGACAGAAGCCAATAAGAATAGTTCTGGTAGGTGCAATAGGATAGAGAGTGTAGGCAGTAATGGTGTTCTTGTGGTGGGCAACTACTCTGATTATTATAATATGTATTGTATGAAGTTGTGTTCTACATTAAAAAAAATAGTGTTATGGCATTGCCTATTTCAGTGGGTTATCTGTGCTGGAAAGCTGGTTATAATAGATGTGCATCTACCATTAAAAATTGCTTTAGGAAACAAAAAGCTATTTTAAGAACTAGGTACTGACAGTATTATAAGGAATCTGGTAATGGGTTCCCGCTGCATCCTCCCATCGGAGAGTTCAGAAAGCGTGACCTTAATTCTGTTTACACTTAATTTGTAAGACTGGATTCACTGACTTTAAGAACCTCTGCCTACACTGTACACTGTTGTACAAATACCCCTGCCACTTGCGACACCAATGGGCTGTTTCTGATCACTCTGAAAGCAGTTAATTTTTTTTAAGTCCAGATCTGAATCAATAGTTTATTTTGCTTGGCCACACTATTTCCAGCTCAATGTTATGTTAGACTGACTTTAAAACTGTCAAACAAAACGTCCTTGTACAATTTGTGACCTCTACTGAAATGCAATGTTGCATGAATAAAGAGGTGTCCTTTACCAGGCTTGAATTTCTTTTCCATTATTAAATTTGCAATAAGTGCTGGGACAAAGTCAGGTTTTACACCTAACCATTATAATCGGTCACTATTTAAGATATTGGATTGGCTTTGTTGTACACAACAGCTCGTGTTTCCCTGCAGATAGCAGCCACACTTTCAGGTCTCAGGCCAGTGCACCATTTCACCGTCTTCTATTTTCTTTTTATCCAGTTATGGACATGCGACACCGCGGGAGACGAGAACGATGCAGGAGAACAAGCAGAAAATAACTAACCCGTTGCCGCTGACACCTGACCCTTTTTACACGTTTACTCCATTCCTAATTGCGCCACATGGATTTTCTATAGCACAGAAAGTCCATCCATGTGTAACGGAAATAAAGTTTATAGTCTCTTCACACTGCAGCTTTGGGAGATATCCATTCCTTTTTTTATGTTTATTTTTTTTGTTTTGTTTGACATTTTTGTGTGCGGTTACTGCTGTAGAGAAGTATTAATGGTTTCACTTCATGTAAAAAAAAATTAAAAAATAAAAAAAAAAAAGAGAAAAATGCACATAAGTTACTATTTAAAAAATAAAAAAAAAAAGAGAAAAATGCACATAAGTTACTATTGAACACTTATGTTGAGGACTCTAAGCCTTTCTAATATTTAAATTAAAAAAAAAAAAGAATAATTGGAACCACCAGTTTCTGCGACAGACTTTTTGTGTATTATAATGTAAAATGTATGAAAGAAATGTAGTTAACTACCTGCAGTCAAACTTGGTTGTGTTGATTATACTTTTCCCTGAAAGATCACACACTTTATTTTTCCTTTCCCTTTTTGGTCTGTTTGTCCATAAATAATTGTTCTCTTTTTATTAGGAAAAAAAAATTCAAGTTCTGTTGTCTTCTGGGGTAATAATAAAGGTCCTTCACAAATTTTGGGTGCACCTTTTTAGATGTAACTTGCTGCTGGCAGGATAAGACTCACCACGGAAATATTGCATCTGATACTGTGGATAACTATTATGGAAACCTCTTGTCATTTTATTTTTCTTTATGCTGCTGTTCGGTTGACCAACCTCTGCCTACTCCAATAAATCTTCATTACACTCCTGGTATTGTTGTCCTGGTGTTCACTCGGCCTCTGACAGTAATTCCTTCTTTGTCCACTACTGTGATCTTGCAACAAACACCTAACGGGTTTTAGTTAGAAAGTCTTTGAGGGCAGATTCAGAGTTAAATGCAACAACAAAATAGCAAATCACACCTGGGGAATACCATTTTGCAGTGTTAAGGGCTAGATGTGTATTAGTGAGGGTTTTTTTTGAGCACACAACTTACCAGTAAGTTTCTTTTTGACATTGCTTCCGAGAGCTCTGTTAAGGTGCATCAATTATGTGACAAATCTCTTTAGAAGAGCTTAGGAGAATGATCAGACTTGAAGATGTATTTGAACACGAGGTAATATGTATAAACAGGTGACACGGTTTAGAGGAAACTGTAAAACAATAACATGCTTGTGATAAATATAAGGCTATCTTAAATTGAGTCAGATATAGTCTAGGTCCAAATGTTTAAACAAAACAAACAGATAAAACCCACTTGTGTCGCAAATGTCATTTTATGAATGGTGGAAGATAAATCTAAAACGCAATTGAAGTTAATTCTAATGTATTCCACATTATTAAGTAATGTGTGACTGCTCAGGCATAATAATAATAATCTGATTTAATTATATAATAAGTAGCAACGCTTAGCATTAGCTTAATCTATCTCCGAACATATGTATGTTTTTAGTATGTTTAGTTTGACAACATTAGATGTAATCCGAATAATAAGCAGTTAAAAAAAAAACTGGTATTAAATATTTGGATTGTTAATGTTAGGCAGAATTATAACCTAGTTAATCAAGGTTTCTAATACACAGTAATGTTTCAGTGCTCATATAATAAGCTAGATTTTTTTTTTTTTTTTTGTTTTTTTTAACCCTGGGATTGTTTAATCTTAGATGTTCTATTTTGATAACCATTTGAGAAAATTGCAGATAAACACTTTAAGACAACAGGAACAACAGTGTGATCAAACAGACCTGCATAAAGAGCGATACATATTTAACAGTTTATGTTTGTATGAAATATATTCAGTGGCAGAGATAAAGGTTAAATAAAATACGTAATTTATAAAGTGTAGTATGGTCTATAAGCAGTCCAGCATGGTATGTGATTTGAAGGAAATATAAACTTATTGGTCAGGAATGCATGTTGTCCTTCACTAGCCGTTTAAAGGTAAAATGTTCCCCACCTGTTCAATTTATTCATAATTATAACAATGCTATAGTAAACTAACTGCAATACACGGCAATAAAACGCCAAGCTATGCTTAAAACAGCCTATGAGGCTTCAATAGCCTATGCACAGTATCTGAATCAAACTACCTTGATGGAAAATAAATTAATATGCAAACCAGCAGCTAAACTATCTATTAAAATAATAATCAGAGCAGGGGAGTGGGAGTTGGTTACCTTAAACAAGCGTCGATTTACTGAATGATCAGAGATGATAGTCTGCAGTAAGTGAATATGAGGAAGAGAAATAATCAGCTGACCAACACGTTTCAGCTGCCATCTGTAGCCTTTATCAAGATTCAAAAGCTGATTCTAGGATGGGCGTTTATATAGAAATCTTTTGAGTTAGTGCCGATATGATACACGTAATGTTTTAACAGGAGCGTGATCATCATTGAGACAGTAATACAAATGCTGATATAATCATAAAAACAGGACTGTACATATCCCAATATTGCTTTTGTATATTAATAGTTAATACAAAGGCATTTTTAGAGTTATTTCTTAATAACATCATTATTTTTATAAATTCTTTTTTTTTAGCATTTTTCCATTTATAGCAATACAGTGCACAACAGTATAAATGCGGGTCGACAATCCGCAGAGTGACATAACATTGCTTCAAACATTTCTAACAAACTAGTGTGAACCCTTTCTGGGATTTAGTCATGTTATGCAAGTGATAATTGGTACTGCGTGTCTCCTAGAACATATCAAACTTGTAACTCATACACATAAAACGGGACATACAGACAAGTGACACTGCCAACATATAAGGGGGGGGGGGGGTTGCACTCATCTATTAGTTATAGAGAAGGGACACTAGGAAACCTGCAGGGCTGGTAGGGGGGACGCCGATCTCGTTAGCCGGGGCTAGTGGAGGGGGTGTTTAAATTCCAGCCAATAGAATCAGGTTGCTGTAAACACCTGGGCCTGGTCTGGGGAGGAGAACATCAGATCTTTCAATGACATATAATAGTCAATGCGTTGGAACCATTCTGAGATGGATGGTTGCTGGTCAGATTTCCAATGCCTCGGGATCAGGGATTTTGCAGCATTGTTGAGGTGTTTGTGGAGGGATTTTTTGTAGCAAGAGATGGGCATACTAGTGAAGCAGAGGAGCCAGAATTCCGGGGAGACCGGAACATCGTTACATAGAATAAGTTTAGATAGGTGGAGAACTTGGTTCCAATAAGGGCCTATTTTTGAACAAGACCACCATATATGTATAAAGGTCCCTATTTCCAGATTGCAACGCCAACAGGAGTCTGAGATCCTATGTAGTAAAGCAGGGACTCTATACCACCTTGACAGGATTTTATATTGTGTCTGTATAACTTCTACACTCGGTGAGCATGCTTGAGTTAGTAGAAACATTTTTGTCCAGGTTATCTCACTAAAAACTCTGGGAAGATCTTTTTCCCAGGCCTCCACAAATTGTAGGGGAGCTGTAAAGATTAGGTCAGTAATGAGCTTATATAGTAAAGATATCCGGTGCAGCGGGAGGCTGGAAGCAACAGAAAAGCGTTCAAACGGGGAGAGAGGCCTGGAAATGTAGGACTAATTGTCGGCTGTCATAAAATAATGATGGAGCTGGAGATAACCCCAGAAGTCTTTTTGTGATAGGGAGAAAGTATCTCTCAGGTCTGCAAAGGACAGGAGGTTTCCCCCTCGCACCAGCTGATGGACCCTGTGGAGCCCCGCCTCCCCCCCCCACCCAGAGTAAACACTTGGAGGTTTGCTTGGTTGAAAGTCAGTGTTGTGAGTGATTGGAGTAAGTGGTGAAAGGTATGAGGAAATGTCTGTTTTACTGCGGAGATACCTCCAACACTGAAGCATCGGGCTGATAGGTGATTTGAGCGGGGAATAGATGGGAGCCAGGGTAGGAACTGGAGCAGTATAGGGGAGTAGAGATTTTCCAGGGCAGACCATTGATTCTGCCTTGAAAAAGATCACTAATTCGTGATCGAAACGCGTTGGCTGGTGCTGGTGGGTACCGACATACAAGTGCATCTGCAGGCACTGTATCAATTTCCCATCTATGATCTATATTTTCTACATTGGAACAACTTTGCACTTGATGTGCTACGAGCTTTTACAGACATATCCCCTGAGATTGTCATTTTATTTGTGTGAGTATAATATGTGCGCCTTCACACACTTTTTTCATAATAAAATTGATTTGCACTATTAGTGCTTTCTTCTTTTCCCTTTTTCCACCCTTGCTGCTACTCGGGCTCATGAGCCTTGTGGAACGCGTTCCGGACTTCAAAGAGAGGCTTGGGGGTAGCTGAAGGCGGCATCCACTATATTCAGCACGATCTTCGCCGGCCATAGTCCGGACTAGCAGCGTGGAGACTGAGGAGCTGAGATAACGGGAAACATTTGCTACTGAAACCCGACATCTTAACTGTGAGCCAGGCTATTTGCCGAACGATACATTGTGTCTCCTGAACTTTATAACATTTATTTATTATTTAACACTGGATATTTCCATAACTGTTTTTGGGTGTATGTCGATTACAGCGCTGGGTTTCAGCCAGAGAGTGAGCCCGAGTACGCAGATTACGTACAATAGCTACTACGCATGCGCAGTAGCTATTGTTCATTGAATTACGTCCGTCTATGAAAGACGGACGTAGTTCTGGATCTACCCCAAAGGACCTGATTCACACTTAAGAAGCTGCGGCTAACGGTACGAGACAAGGCTGCCCTCTGTCCCTATTAATAATCGTTTTATGTATAAAGGCCTTGGCTTGCTCCATCAGGAACAATCCAGACATTAAAGGCATTAAAGTTCAGGAGTCTGAATTGAAATTGGCATTATTCGCGGATGATCTATTAGCCACAATAACCAATCCGCAAGTGTCTCTCCCCAGCCTCATGCAGGAGTTTGACCGCTATAGTCTCCTATCAAACTTTAAAATCAATTATGACAAATCAAGAGCCTTAGGAGTAAACCTAGCTCCACTTATGCTACAAAACCTTCAAGCAGCCTTCCCATTCTTAAGTCACTACGAAACATCTAGAAAAAACAGGTTTATAATGGTAATTCAGAGCCATCCTGTTTTTAACACCAACGTAAATTGTGTTTATTAGGTTACTACGCATGCGCAATATATCCTTTCTTAAATATACACACCTAAAAAGCTGCAGATTCTTCATTGTGAATCAGGTCCAATGTGAGCATCAGTAGTATATTATTCCTAGATGAGCACTATCAGAAAGTAGCGAGCAGCATATAAAGATTGCAAACCAATTCATCAGCACCAAAAATAGCAGCAGATTAAACCTAGGGCAGAAATATCAAGCAATTTTTTTTTTGCTAAAATCATATGAAGTATTACTGTTAGAACACCGCATTATTGGCAAACAGCACATAAAGAAAAAATGCAGACCACATTCGTCTTGAGTATTTAAAGTCAGGGCCACCATCAGAAATTGTGGGGCCCGGGACTGACAAAATAGGCAGCCCTCCCTCTCCCCCAGAGGAATATTTTGGCCAAAATATAACAATCCTGAACCGAATCTAGACTCCCGCACATGTTCCTTACATGCAGGGGTCTATCCGTCCGCATGAATGAGGGGAGTGAACTCTCCCTGTCACTTTCATCTCTCGTGCGTACCATACGGCAGCCTTAAGTCACACTTGCAGATCAGCGGTCTGTCCAATCGCTGATCCGCTCATATATGGGTTGTTACACCACCTTAGCGGGAGGAGGGGAAGCACAGCCACTTAGAGCTTAAATGCCATCATACGGAACTAAGTTCTTCAGTCCTTGCGTGCGTGAGTGGGCAATCTTTCCTATGTGTTGATCTGGCCCCCTGTCGCCATCTCAAGGTAGACCCTTTAGGGCACTGGCATAAATAAGCGGGGGGATTTGGGGGTTCAAAACCCCCCCCATCGACACTAGATCAGTGCAGTATGCCATACCGCCACTTTCTGTGAGTCAGCTCAGAGTAAGAATACAGCTGTTCACAGAATTTTAAGATCCTGTGAGCGGCTGTATTTTTTACAAACACTGACTGTGCTGTGCTGTGCTGTGGTAATAAGACGTCAGCGTGACCTAAGGTCACAAGCGCGTCATTAGATTGTAGAGCGTGCGCCGTGGAGGAACGAGCAAGAAAGGTAAGTTTTCTATAGTGTTCTCTTAGGCAGTTTGGGCATGGGGGATTTGGAATGGGGGAGTGGGAAGCCGCACAAGAGAGGGACAATAAGGATGAATGGACACATATAAAAGTGGGGGCAATAAGGCTGGCTGGACACAGGTGGGGCAACACAGCTGGGTGGTCTCATAAAGAGGGGCTGTTAGACTGGCTGGACACAGAAAAGGAGCAATAAGACTGGGTAAACTGAAGGAGGGGGACAATAGAGCTGAGTGCACACAAATAAAAGTGGGGGCAATAATTCTGTCTGGACACATAGAAGGAATTGACAATAAGGCTGGTTGGACACACAGAAGGAAGGTGCAATAGGGCTGTCTGGGCACACAAAAGGGGGGGACAATAAGGCTTGTTCACCCCTAGAAATGGCCCTGTGAGGGAACTATCATTTTTTTTACCTAGCGGTAACCAGATCATTTATTTATACATGAAGCGTTCAGTGTAGAAATCATGACCCACATGACATGTACACAATGTGATTTCTCATTGTTGACCTGTTTACTTTGCCAAACTCAAGACACATCTGGCACTGAAATTTCCATACCCCCACTTCTAAATTTCCACTTCGAGCACTGCACTAGATAGAATGGGGTTTCCATAGTAGGTCTTTAAAAGATCGGTTGGTACAAGGAAAGGTGTCACTGACACAGGCCAGACGGCAGGCGCCACGCTGCATCCACCCTCTCAAAGGGCAGTAAACGATGAAGGCACTCTTCTAGGAATAGTGTGGGTGATGCGGCAAGTAAACAACGCACACTGAGAAATTCTCTTCCTGTTGTCATTCATTTGTCTTCAATGCCAAGGAGTGTGCTCTTATAGTGAATCATAATGTCCCGGTGGTGCCTAGTCTCTACTTACTACTACTTTATATAATTGTACAAAAAAGCTATTTAGGTAAAATGAATGACAGCTTTTTATTGTTGGGTTTTTTATTTAATGTATATTGTTTTTGGGAAGAACATTGCAATTAATGTAATGTAGCATGCCAAGCACAGATGATTACACTGTAACTGAACCTGTAAGGGCCCATAACATCTACCAAATGAAGGCTGTAAGTACAATCCTGGTTACTGGTATTAGCATATCTTGCAGTGAGTAATTCTGGCCACATGCAGAAATACAAAGCAGATTTGTTTACATGCTTTCCCTCCTGGTACACGATGCTTATATCTGTATAGGCTAGACTCTGTCCTTAGGCAGCCCTAATCTGTGCATGTTTCCTAGGTCTCCTATATATTACATTTTCACTGCTGTTCTGTAATTATTTCACTTGGGATTCTTTGTGCAGAAAAACATGCTCTCAGACACCCAGATAGCCATTTTGGTACAATTTTAAAAGTCCATTGTTGATTTGCGTGAACAGACTCTGTATATATGCAGGTGATGACATTAACTAAATAAATGCAAGCGCTGTAATACCGTTATCGCCAAAGCAAGGGCACTATTAATAGATAAGTAGTATCCGTACAGGTGTAGGTGGGAAGAAGCTCATGCATGGCCTTTGGTAAGTTAGGTAGTGACAGACGGTGCTCAAATAATGGCTGTTATAGAGGACTGTGCAAAGATTTAAATAAAAGGAATTTCAATTTTTTTTTATCATTATTTGCTTTTCTTTATAAACCTTTTAATCCTTTTGGTGGTCAGTAAAGACCAGAAAGTTTATTCATAAGCTCAAATGTCCCTTTTATTTGAGTATTGTTTTCATTGCAGTAGACATAAGTTGTAAGCTGGATGAAGTTATGAGGCACAGTGGCCTTAAGTTACAGTGCCATGCACAGCTGCTGTCTTCAGAAATGGAACTATCATACACAAGTTATTGCCTAGTATGTGGTCCTTTAGACTGAAAATCCATCTTCATGATATCTATATGCTATTTTGTTTAAATACATTTTTCCTATAACTACTGATGCCACCCAGAGGCCAAATGATCACAAACTTTGTGTGTGTGTATGCCTGGCACAAGATATCTAGATGTTTATATATGGATTCACTGAATTCTTGTGACACTGCATGCTTTTGCTCTTAAAGCTTAAGTGTTTGGTTTGTTTTATCTCTACATTTCAGGCATTTGATGAAGCCATAGCAGAGCTTGACACTCTCAATGAAGATTCCTACAAAGACAGCACCCTTATCATGCAGTTGCTTAGAGACAACCTAACAGTAAGTATATCTTTAAGATTGCTATTGCTATAACCACCCTGCTGCTAAGGCTAACCATAAGGCACAGTGCTCTCCTACCATGTCGTGACAGAAGCCAATAAGAATAGTTCTGGTAGGTGCAATAGGATAGAGAGTGTAGGCAGTAATGGTGTTCTTGTGGTGGGCAACTACTCTGATTATTATAATATGTATTGTATGAAGTTGTGTTCTACATTAAAAAAAATAGTGTTATGGCATTGCCTATTTCAGTGGGTTATCTGTGCTGGAAAGCTGGTTATAATAGATGTGCATCTACCATTAAAAATTGCTTTAGGAAACAAAAAGCTATTTTAAGAACTAGGTACTGACAGTATTATAAGGAATCTGGTAATGGGTTCCCGCTGCATCCTCCCATCGGAGAGTTCAGAAAGCGTGACCTTAATTCTGTTTACACTTAATTTGTAAGACTGGATTCACTGACTTTAAGAACCTCTGCCTACACTGTACACTGTTGTACAAATACCCCTGCCACTTGCGACACCAATGGGCTGTTTCTGATCACTCTGAAAGCAGTTAATTTTTTTTAAAGTCCAGATCTGAATCAATAGTTTATTTTGCTTGGCCACACTATTTCCAGCTCAATGTTATGTTAGACTGACTTTAAAACTGTCAAACAAAACGTCCTCGTACAATTTGTGACCTCTACTGAAATGCAATGTTGCATGAATAAAGAGGTGTCCTTTACCAGGCTGGAATGTCTTTTCCATGATGAAATTTGCAATAAGTGCTGGGACAAAGTCAGGTTTTACACCTAACCATTATAATCGGTCACTATTTAAGATATTGGATTGGCTTTGTTGTACACAACAGCTCGTGTTTCCCTGCAGATAGCAGCCACACTTTCAGGTCTCAGGCCAGTGCACCATTTCACCGTCTTCTATTTTCTTTTTATCCAGTTATGGACATGCGACACCGCGGGAGACGAGAACGATGCAGGAGAACAAGCAGAAAATAACTAACCCGTTGCCGCTGACACCTGACCCTTTTTACACGTTTACTCCATTCCTAATTGCGCCACATGGATTTTCTATAGCACAGAAAGTCCATCCATGTGTAACGGAAATAAAGTTTATAGTCTCTTCACACTGCAGCTTTGGGAGATATCCATTCCTTTTTTTATGTTTATTTTTTTTGTTTTGTTTGACATTTTTGTGTGCGGTTACTGCTGTAGAGAAGTATTAATGGTTTCACTTCATGTAAAAAAAAATTAAAAAATAAAAAAAAAAAAGAGAAAAATGCACATAAGTTACTATTGAACACTTATGTTGAGGACTCTAAGCCTTTCTAATATTTAAATTAAAAAAAAAAAAAGAATAATTGGAACCACCAGTTTCTGCGACAGACTTTTTGTGTATTATAATGTAAAATGTATGAAAGAAATGTAGTTAACTACCTGCAGTCAAACTTGGTTGTGTTGATTATACTTTTCCCTGAAAGATCACACACTTTATTTTTCCTTTCCCTTTTTGGTCTGTTTGTCCATAAATAATTGTTCTCTTTTTATTAGGAAAAAAAAATTCAAGTTCTGTTGTCTTCTGGGGTAATAATAAAGGTCCTTCACAAATTTTGGGTGCACCTTTTTAGATGTAACTTGCTGCTGGCAGGATAAGACTCACCACGGAAATATTGCATCTGATACTGTGGATAACTATTATGGAAACCTCTTGTCATTTTATTTTTCTTTATGCTGCTGTTCGGTTGACCAACCTCTGCCTACTCCAATAAATCTTCATTACACTCCTGGTATTGTTGTCCTGGTGTTCACTCGGCCTCTGACAGTAATTCCTTCTTTGTCCACTACTGTGATCTTGCAACAAACACCTAACGGGTTTTAGTTAGAAAGTCTTTGAGGGCAGATTCAGAGTTAAATGCAACAACAAAATAGCAAATCACACCTGGGGAATACCATTTTGCAGTGTTAAGGGCTAGATGTGTATTAGTGAGGGTTTTTTTTGAGCACACAACTTACCAGTAAGTTTCTTTTTGACATTGCTTCCGAGAGCTCTGTTAAGGTGCATCAATTATGTGACAAATCTCTTTAGAAGAGCTTAGGAGAATGATCAGACTTGAAGATGTATTTGAACACGAGGTAATATGTATAAACAGGTTTAGAGGAAACTGTAAAACAATAACATGCTTGTGATAAATATAAGGCTATCTTAAATTGAGTCAGATATAGTCTAGGTCCAAATGTTTAAACAAAAACAAACAGATAAAACCCACTTGTGTCGCAAATGTCATTTTATGAATGGTGGAAGATAAATCTAAAACGCAATTGAAGTTAATTCTAATGTATTCCACATTATTAAGTAATGTGTGACTGCTCAGGCATAATAATAATAATCTGATTTAATTATATAATAAGTAGCAACGCTTAGCATTAGCTTAATCTATCTCCGAACATATGTATGTTTTTAGTATGTTTAGTTTGACAACATTAGATGTAATCCGAATAATAAGCAGTTAAAAAAAAAACTGGTATTAAATATTTGGATTGTTAATGTTAGGCAGAATTATAACCTAGTTAATCAAGGTTTCTAATACACAGTAATGTTTCAGTGCTCATATAATAAGCTAGATTTTTTTTTTTTTTTTTGTTTTTTTTAACCCTGGGATTGTTTAATCTTAGATGTTCTATTTTGATAACCATTTGAGAAAATTGCAGATAAACACTTTAAGACAACAGGAACAACAGTGTGATCAAACAGACCTGCATAAAGAGCGATACATATTTAACAGTTTATGTTTGTATGAAATATATTCAGTGGCAGAGATAAAGGTTAAATAAAATACGTAATTTATAAAGTGTAGTATGGTCTATAAGCAGTCCAGCATGGTATGTGATTTGAAGGAAATATAAACTTATTGGTCAGGAATGCATGTTGTCCTTCACTAGCCGTTTAAAGGTAAAATGTTCCCCACCTGTTCAATTTATTCATAATTATAACAATGCTATAGTAAACTAACTGCAATACACGGCAATAAAACGCCAAGCTATGCTTAAAACAGCCTATGAGGCTTCAATAGCCTATGCACAGTATCTGAATCAAACTACCTTGATGGAAAATAAATTAATATGCAAACCAGCAGCTAAACTATCTATTAAAATAATAATCAGAGCAGGGGAGTGGGAGTTGGTTACCTTAAACAAGCGTCGATTTACTGAATGATCAGAGATGATAGTCTGCAGTAAGTGAATATGAGGAAGAGAAATAATCAGCTGACCAACATGTTTCAGCTGCCGTCTGTAGCCTTTATCAAGATTCAAAAGCTGATTCTAGGATGGGCATTTATATAGAGATCTTTTGAGTTAGTGCCGATATGATACACGTAATGGTTTAACAGGAGCGTGATCATTGAGACAGTAATACAAATGCTGATATAATCATAAAAACAATCCTAAAAAAAGGACTATACATATCCCAATATTGCTTTTGTATATTAATAGTTAATAAAAAGGCATTTTTAGAGTTCTTTCTTAATAACATCATTATTTTATGGACACTTTTTTTTTTTTAATAAACTCTTTATTTTAGCATTTTTCCATTTATAGCAATACAGTGCACAACAGTATAAATGCGGGTCGACAATCCACAGAGTAAACTATAGCAGAGTGACATAACATTGCTTCAAACATTTCTAACAAATTGGTGTGAACCCTTTCTGGGATTTAGTCGTGTTATGCGAGTGATAATTGGCACTGCGCGTCTCCTAGAACATATCAAACTTGTAACTCTTACACATAAAATGGGACATACAGACAAGTGACACTGACAACATATAAGGGGTGGGGGTGGGGGGGTTGCACTCATCTATTAGTTATAGAGAAGTGACACTAGGAAACCTGCAGGGCTGGTAGGTGTGAAGCTGATCCAGGTAGGAGAGACAGAGTTAGCTCAGTTCCTCTCGTTAACCAGGGAGTAAAGGAGAGGGTGTTTGAAAGGCCAGGGAGGACTTAAATTCCAGCCAATAGAACCAGGTTGCTGTGAATACCTGAGCCTGGTCTGGGGAGGAGAAAAACTGTTCTTCCATTGACATATAATAGTCAATGCGTTGGAACCATTTTGAAATGGATGATGGCTGGTCAGACTTGCCTTGGGATCAGAGATTTTGCAGCATTGCTGAGGTGTTTGAGGAGGGATTTTTTGTAGCGAGAGATTGGCATGCTGGTGAAGGAGAGGAGCCAGAATTCCGGGGAAGCCGGAACATCATTACATAGAATAAGTTTAGACAGGTGAAGAAATTGATTCCAATAAGGAAGTATTTTTGAGCAAGACCACCATATATGTGTGAAGGTTCCTATTTCCAGATCACAACGCCAACAGGAGGCCGAGATGGTGGGGGAAATCCTATGTAGTAAAGCCAGAACTCTACCACCTTGACATGATTTTGTATTATGTCTCGATAACTGCTACACTCGGTGAGCATGCTTCAGTCAGTTGGAAAATTTTTGTCCAGGCTGTCTCACTAAAGACTCCGGGAAGATCTTTTTCCCAGGCCTCCACAAAATGTAGGGGACCTGTAAAGATTTGATCAGTAATGAGATCATATAGTAAAGATATTTTGTGGAGCTGGAGGCTAGAAGCCACACATAGATGTTCAAACGGGGAGAGAGGCCTGGAAAAGTAGGACCGATTATCGGCTGTCATAAAGTAATGATGGAGCTGGAGATAACCCCAGAAGTCTTTTTGTGATAGGGAGAAAGTATCTCTCAGGTCTGCAAAGGACAGGAGGTTTCCCCCCTCGCACCAGCTGATGGACCCTGTGGAGCCCCACCTCCCCCCTACCCAGAGTAAACACTTGAAGGTTTGCTTGGTTGAAAGTCAGTGTTGTGAGTGATTGGAGTAAGTGGTGAAAGGTATGAGGAAATGTCTGTTTTACTGCGGAGATACCTCCAACACTGAAGCATCGGGCTGATAGGTGATTTGAGCGGGGAATAGATGGGAGCCAGGGTAGGAACTGGAGCAGTATAGGGGAGTAGAGATTTTCCAGGGCAGACCATTGGTTATATTTCCCGGGTTGGGCCCACTCCAGGATTCTCGTTGGCATGGTTGCCCAGTAATAGCCCTTCAAAAATGGTAATTGGAGGTCACCACAGTCCTTCTCGAAAGGATCGTCATAGAACATCTGGCTTTTTTGCCCCTTCATTTTTATAATGTGACCCTCCCCAGCCTAGAAAAATCCTTTTCGGACCATGAAGGTCTTTTTTAATATTCTTGAGTAAGGGAGGGAAATTACTCATTTTTTCCTCTGATAAAATCCGAAGGGATGAAACGCGCCAGTGAGTTTCATTTAATTTATTGCACCGCTAGCACTTTATTATAGCGTTCACCTACTCTACGGTTTGGGAGTCAATTACCGGTCCGTTATACTGCAGCATTACGGCCCGTATTGTACTATATCAAGGGAGAGCCGATCCATTTAATTTCATCAAAGGGAAGCTATCTACTTATTCCAGCTCCAAAGAGCCGTGTGCTCTAAATTTGCGATCTAAGTAGCTATCTGCACTGACCGACACTGAAAGGCTCTCACAACAGCTAACTGCAACTTGAACAGATGGAGAGGAGAAGCGTTGCTAGTCCGTGGAGGATAAGTATCACTATTTTCTCCGTTAAAGTAGCTGGTTCTCTATATTACTAGCTGTACCCTTATACTAACTATCACTGAATAGTGAACTGCTCTATCATACTTTATTGAACTACCTACTTTGCAAATAAACATCAATAGGGGACTTTGACTTCTATACAGAGGAAGTTTTGCTGATAGTCGGACTCATCCCTTGAGTTTATAATATTTTCCTACAATAAGGTGGTTAACGCTATTTATATACAGGTGCTTTTACATCTGGTCCATTTTTATTTTATTTTATTTTATTTTATTGAATAATTGTATATTTTTGATCTGGTACCAGCGATTGTTTGTTATTGTTCCTAATAAAATTTTTGGATTGAAACTAGAAGGCATTTATTTTTTATATATTTTTCTATTAAATTCATATTTTATCATTCTATATATTGATTGTGATTGATAGATCTACACAGCGCTGGTTTATTCCTCTTGATCTTTTCAGTGTTTTGTAGTAAGGGATTCACAACCCCGCAACCGAGCCGCGTGAGGTATAACAATCATAATTTAGTGGCAGATTTTGTGATCCCTTAGGCGCCCAACTGTGGTGTTTATTGTTTTTTTCTTGTGCAGGGGAGGGAAGTTTATCGTCAGGCTGCAGGGGAGGGAGGATTAGGGTCAGGCTGCGGTAGATGGAGGGTTAGGGTCAGGCTGCGGTAGATGGAGGGTTAGGGTCAGGCTACAGGGGAGGTAGGGTTAGTGTTAGGGTAGTGAAAGGGGAGGGTTAGGGTTAGAATTAGAGAAGGGACTACTTTTTCTTACAATTTAGCAGAACGGAGCTTTCGGTGCCCCGTGGATTCGATTTTTAGAAAATCAAATTTTCTATGCGGGGATCAACACCCCTAAATTTGAAATGCTCCCCCCACCACCTTTTGGAGTTTAGATGGGTGGAGGAGGTGTACCGCATGTCAGAACAAAGTTCCATATATAGAGAGATCCGACACGTCTGGCATGTGCATGTACAGTGTATTTAGAGCATAGCCACTAATGTGTAGAAGATTATGAGTGGATGTATGATTACACATATATTTTCTCTAAAAACACCTCGATCAGTAATTCCGCGCGTAACCCAATAAAAATTGCACGTTGATCTTGTGATGTCATAAAAGTGCATTTTGACTTTTTTCTGTTGTTGGATGAACCTTCCTATCATATTGCAAGAAAAGCATGATTTGCAACCAGTCTTTTTAGTATTTAAGCAAAGGATAATGACAGGTAACCTTTTCTCATACTCTGAATGACATGGCTTGCTGATAGTTGCAGTTGCACATATTTGGATAGCCACAAGTTGCCACAGATAAGGGGACATGTGCCCAGGGCCCAGACTCTCCCTGCTGTCCAACCAACTGTCTTATAGGTGTAGTGCTGTAGCCACACAGGTAACTGGGTTTGACAAGCTTCTCTCATACCCTGTAAACCCAGCGTGTTGATTGGTGTATAGCACTAGTTATGTGGGTGTGGCCTGTTTTTCAGATCTTAGGGGAGTGGAACGGAGATCTTGGATCTTATTTTAACAAACAGATCCTCGCAAAACCACATGTAATAAACTGGGGGAAAAAAAATTATTCTGTGCTGCAATTGATTAAAAAAAAAGTTTTTCCATAAATAAAATATAAAGCATAAAAGACACTGAACCATAATTACAATAACTAATATAATTCCCTTAATAAGGCAATGTTTGTGTACACAAACATGATAGCTACTATTAGCATTTTTGCATGTTGTTTAGAAATTGCCAGCATTAACAATAATTCACTAATTAAACATATTATAATTAATTAAATTACCAATGTTAATTTTGCATAAAATTAGCTCAGTGAATCTAAAGTCAGCTCAGGGAAAATAATGCCTAGTTTGATTGAAGTTTCATTTAAATGATTAAAAACAATTTGTGATTCTGGGTTAAATGACTTGTAATTGATGTTTAGCAAGGATTATATATTTAAAGGGAATCAGATTGCAGTGATAGCTATGGGTATACAAGTGACCAAGATATAAAGATATTAAAGGACCCGATCCAGACATAAGAAAAAGGTTCATTTCCGATCCATGTAAAAGCTGAGTTCTTCAAGCACGAATCTGGATCCTTAGGATCAGAATTTATATACTGGAAGTCTTTTTGGAGTCTGGGGTGAGGTGGGAAGCTTGTATGCAAGGTGGGAGTGGGATGTACTTAAATTATAGGCCCTTACGCCTTGTCCAGATTTCCGATCCGTTCCCAGTTTACGTGGGGTCCTGGTAGCATAAGCCTGTATGTTTGAGGGAAGTGGCTTCCTCTCAACCCTTTGGGAGTCAGGATATAGCAATGATCCATCATTGGTTCTCCACGGCCATTGCATATGGAGGTCTGAATTTGGTTCTTCTTGTGTAATAAAATAAACAAAACAAAATAAAAAAAAAAACATATTTACTTGCTATGTGCTTAGGTATATAGTAACATTCCTGGTTTTAAACTTATTCAGCAAATGTTAAACTTTTATTTTTATATAGCCTCATTTAAGAAGATGATGATTATTATTATTACATTAGCTTTTATGCTTGTTTTTAAATAAACTTACTTGCAAATACACTTGCATAGTGCAAAATAACAACTGTATATAAATAAAAATAAAATAAAATATATTTTACTGACCTCAAATGAACCTGGTAATAAAGTTCTCTAACAGGTTTAAAATGCTATACACAAAACAAGATGATTGACAAGCATTGTGAGAGGATTACACTCAGAAGGGAAATTGTAAGGTAGATTACGGGAATGCTTTGATGGAACAAGGAAGTTTTAGGTAGACTTTATAGTGCATGTCCACTGTCCAAGGAATAATGCAATTGAATTAGTAATACATGCATTTGAACACTCGTAATATACATAACTACTATACTTGCCTAATACTGTCTATAACTCATTTTGCATGTTATTATTATACTTACCTATCTTCCTATTTTTTGCCACCCGAAACCCCCCCATGAAAAAGCTATAGCTACGCCAGTGCTTTAGGGAGGTCCCTAAATGCTGTCATTAAATTAACCCTTTAAACAACTAAATTTTAACTAACCATGAAAGACAAAATAATATGCCAATTAAGTATCAGTTCCTTACAGCCTGATTCTAATACTATAACCAAGAGTCCTTTAGTTTAATATTTTGGCCAAAAACATCCTACCTAAGTAATAACAGTATAATAAATGGCAAGCCAAATATATAATTATTATTAACACATACCTCCTAAACTTCACAGTATGTAAAATGATGGAGTTATGTATTAATATTGTGTTAATAATAATCATATTTTTGAGTTGATATTTATTATACATCTAGGATCTATGTTTTGGGGATAGATGAGGATGGATTCAATGCATATAAGGTATCCTCATGATGGGAGATATCATTTTACAATCTGTTATTGAGTTCTTATACCTTGTAATATGAATTTCTTAGACAATGTTAAAGCAATATTAGTTTATACTGTGACAATGTTTAAAAAAAAACATATTACAAAGTATAAGATCTCAGTAACAGATTGTATAAGTATTCAAAGGTGTAAAATAATATCTTCTATCATGAGGATACCTTATATGCAAATAGAGGTGAGAAAGTGTTTCAACAGATAAATGAATAAATATTTTATGTATTATATTTTAAGGAGGAAAAGTCTCTGCGATGGAGCGCTGCATGTTATAATCAAGCACTGGGGCTATCGTGTGTCTCAGAGATTTTTTGCGTTGCTCTCCATCAGCGTCTGCTCACATTCTCTCCAGCAGCTCTAGGGCGCTGTATTCTCTAGCCCAGGGGCTCTCAACCCCGTCCTCAAGTACCACTAACGGTCCATGTTTTGTAGGTCTCCATGCAAAACCTGTGGAGCTTTCAAAATGTAACTGTCAGTTATGAGCCCACCTCCAGCAAGGAGATTTAAATAACTTAAACCATTAGTGGTACTTGAGGACAGGGTTGAGAATCCCTGATCTAGCCCAACGGTGCTCCAACCCATGTGATGATGTCATACGTCATGACATCACATACAGAGCACCGCGGACGTTCGGGGGTGAATTACAGAGGTCTGATGCTCCTCCCTGCTCATTGTATTCAGACCTCTGTTGAACAAAACCAGCTTAAAAAATGGGTAGCTGTGTTTTCCTCTAGTGTCCTGGGCAGAACAGAGGAGATGAGGTCACGGGACACTAGTACCGCCCCCCCCCCTTCCCCCATGGAGGCCCTGTTTGAAGCAACATGAAAGTTCAAAGCCAAAACTTTTTGGAATAATATACACAAGCATTGGGAAACCGTTTTATCCAAATGGCACAACCAATGGCATAAAGTAATAGCACAATGCAGAGTATTTGACAAATATAATTTATTTTTTATAATCTTCACAGCATAATACAGTGTACAGAGTATTTATTAGGATTGATTTTATATCATATTTTTTATTTTATTTTATGCATTTCAACCCACTCCCAATTATGCTTCCTCTGCTGAAATCTATCTATCTATCTATCTATCCCATAGCTATCTATCTATCTATCTATCTATCTATCTATCTATCTATCTATCTATCTATCTATCTAATATAATATGTGTTCATGTATGGCATTAGAGAGAGAGAGAGAGAGAGACGCAGTGGGGAAGTTGCTGCACTTAAAGCTGGGTGGATTTCTGATTGTATAGCAGGGATATTTTGTACAAAGGCGAGAAGTATAAAAGTGTTTTTGTCAATTCTCTCCAGTACACTATTCTGGAAACTACAAAGAATCCTGAGAGTTGATTTCTTATAATAGATATTAAGATCAATGACACTTGTTATACAGTTGTAAACCACTATTGCTCAATGTAGACCAGCGTGATTTCTGTGATTCAGTTTCTAATGTCCTCTTGCAGAGACAGACTCCAGGCTCCAAAAAGAATCAGACATACTGACACATACTCCCACAACTTGGTGGACCCCTGGTGACTTCTACACTCTTCAGAAAGATCTTTCACTTTCATGTTCAGCATTCATGGTTCTCATTCTAGAAATGATTATATTTTAGTAGCAGATGCCCTTATGTCTGATGTGTCTAGTACTGAGATAGACAATGTAGTTATATCAGACCATGCTATGACCATGGGGGTGATTCAGAGATGCGATTGCGAAAAGATCGCAAATATACGCATCTAAGGTTAAGATCTTAGCAGGTTATAGCCCACTGCATAAACAGTCACTCCCCTTGCAAACAGCGATGGATCTTAAAGTTAGACCACCATTGACTAACCCTAACTCTGCGCTGGCATTTGAGATCTTAAGTGACGTAGTAGCGTTTATTTGAGATCCTAAGTGTCTGCCCGTGCCCACTTTCCCTCATTTCCCTGCCTCCCCCCGCCCATTTGCATGCAAATCCTTAAGATCTTAAAGATTCGCAGCACTTAAGATCTTAAGTGCTTGCGTGCGATTCAAACTTACGCTCTTAGCTAATTTACGCTCCTAACTGCTACGTAGACGGTGTTGCACTATTACTACGCATGCGCAGTAATGCAAATATTCTAAGATCCTAAATATACGCTCCTAAGTGCCGTGGAAATCGTATCTCTGAATCAGCCCCCATGTTTCTAGTGCGATCCCCACACATAAATGTTTGGCCAGGGTGTGGGTCTCCCCAAAGAACGGCCCTATCTCCCAGCCAGTAGGCACAAATGTATAAATGTCATTGTCTTGTTGATGTAAGTTTATGCAGACGTCATTGTTCTTTCTGTAATTTGTGTGCTTCAATAAAAATTGTTATAAATTAAAAACTAAGTTTATATCAAGTATTAAATATGTGTATTTGTCATCATTTTTTTTTTTCATTTTCAAGAAACTAAAAAATTCCTAATGCCTTATATAAGCACTGAATACATACTTCATCTACAGGCTTTTCTTTTCATTCTAAAAGGTGTTTTTGTTTTGTTTTTTGCAAATGCACATTGTAGAATTTTTATATAGCAGGACTTAGCCTTGATGCATTGGCATGTGCAGGGAGTGCTCACCATTGTTGAACATAGAAAGGAGTATGAACTATTATTATTATTATTATTAACGTTTATTTATAAGGCGCCACACGGTATCCGCAGCGCCGTACATAAGCAATAGTAAAACAACAGTTGCATATACAATAATTAATTAACAGAGTAATATAAAGGAATACAATACATGTATAAAGCAAAAATTACATACATAACAAAAATAAGGAGAGAGAAAGACAGTGTAGAGCAAAAGGTAGTAAGAGATGATGACAGGGTAAAGGGATGATGATGGGAAGGAGAACTC
>WWET01001047.1:299871-313620 GCA_011038615.1 Limnodynastes dumerilii
CTGTTATTGGGGGGAGGAAGAGGGGGGTACATATCGGGAGACCGCTGGAATACAGTTAAGTAAAAAAATTAAACTCTAAATAAAAAAATATATATATATGACCTAATTTTAATAAATTTTTATATAATAAACATATTTAATGAAAAAACCCCACAAAAATGCATAGAAAACGAAGCTTTTAAACTTACCTGTCCGGGTGCGCTTCTGGCTCTGATCCCGGCGCATGCGCAGTGATTTTGCCTTTTGGGACTTGAAGTTTTCCAAGTCTCAAAAAGCAGCTACTGCGCATGTGCTGGGACTGCATAACCAAACGATGTCAGCGAAAGGCTCACTGACCATCGTGGGACCTCGCCGGAGGGGTAAGTATTAATGAGTACTTCCCGCGGTTTTGCGAGGCGCAGCGAGCCTGGTTGCTATCGTTAGCGCTCAATGTGCTAATGATAGTAAATAGAGCCCTTTGTCCTCTTTACCAGTGTCTGTAGCCTGTATACTTTGCCTGACATCTGTGTTCTCATCCCTGTGTACTCAGTCTGTAATCTGTTACCTCATAGCTGTATACCCTGCCTGACACCCGTTATCTCTCACCTGCGTATATACCTGGAATCTGTTGTACTTGTGTATAGTCACTCTCTGGGCCGTATTCAGAGATCCGTATTTTCTCTGTTTTCTGTGCGTATTTTTAGGTACGTTTAAACTGCACATGTGTAACTTTTTATACGCTGTTCACATAGACTATACGCACGGAAATGCCTCACGGACGAACTTGTGAGTCGGACATGGCTAAATACACACGGAACTCCCATGGAAAAATACGCATGGAGGAATATACATAGAAATGAGTGAGGGGCATTTAGATGAAGGGGAGTGGGCGCAATTATAAAAATACGCACTGACGGAGAACACATGCTCGGAAATGGCCATGGAAAGTTACGGCTGGTCTATGGAGGCGGAAGTCTCCGTAGGCACGGATTAGCAAGGGGGGTGACTGAGGATTTGGTGGGTGTAACTTGCTCCGTCCGTGCGTATATTTGCGATCCGAACGCCAGACGGGTCTCTGAATACGGCCTTCTGTTATTTCTGTACAGTGTATCTGTTCTGTTACTCTGATATTGTTTTCTTATATTGGTCTCCTGCAATCCTTGCCTCTTACCCCAGGAATTCAAAGAGGGAAGAAATACTCTATATACCAGCATGGGGACGTGGCTCGATGACACGATTTCTGGAAATCGCTTCCTGAAGCCCCACCCCCTGTCCATCAATGCCGCTTCTCATAGTATTAATAGAAATGGGGGCGGAACTTGTTGATGAAAATTATGTCTCAAGTCCCACCCAGTCCCTAGGAACACTAGGGGCCGGATTGGTAAGCTGCGGGTTTGGAAAAGCGGGGATGTTGCCCATAGCAACCAATCAGATTTTAGTTGACATTCTGTAGTATGTAATAGGAAAGTGAGAGCTAGAATGGTTGCCATGGGCAACTTCTCCAACACGCTCGCAAATGGTCATGGAAAGTTACGGCTGGTCTATGGAGGCGGAAGTCTCCGTAGGCACGGATTAGCAAGAGGAGGGACTGAGGATTTGGTGGGTGTTACTTGCTCCGTCCGTGCGTATATTTGCGATCCGAACGCCAGACGGATCTCTGAATACGGCCTTCTGTTATTTCTGTACAGTGTATCTGTTCTGTTGCTCTGATACCTACAATACACTTCTATTTTCTTATATTGGTCTCCTGCAATCCTTGCATCTTACCCCAGGAATTCAATACAAGAGGGAAGAAATGCTCTATATACCAGTATGGGGGCGTGGCTCCATGACACGCTTCCTGAAGCCCCACCCCCTGTCCATCAATGCCGCTTCTCATAGTATTACTAGAAATGGGGGCGGAACTTGTTGATGAAAATTATGTCTCAAGTCCCACCCAGTCCCTAGGAACACTAGGGGCCGGATTGGTAAGCTGCGGGTTTGGAAAAGCGGGGATGTTGCCCATAGCAACCAATCAGATTTTAGTTGACATTCTGTAGTATGTAATAGGAAAGTGAGAGCTAGAATGGTTGCCATGGGCAACTTCTCCACTTTCATAGCCTGCATATTAGTAAATCTGTCCCCTGGAATAATAGTGTTGATAGGCAGAGGGCAAGACCTTGAGGCCTTGGTTTGCATTAAATCATGGAGGCCATTGCAGGAAATTTGTCAGCTCTCTCGACATACCAGCAGAAGTGCCAACTAAAGGATGTCTTGCTGGACGCTCCATGCTGTGCTCCCTTTAACTGACTAGGTCATGGGCTTGCAGCTCTCTGAGGTCTTATACTAAGTTGTTATACTGTTTTTGTATCCTTAGCTGTTATACTCACTGGACATGATCCAGATCTGAGCTCAAATGTGAACACAGTGTGCGCACTGCTGACGTATTTATAAAAGTGGGGTGGGTTGTGTGCGATCCACAAGCGTGTCTTTGGACTGCAATCAATTACAGAATGTACCATACGTGCACACAGCAGCTAAGCTTAATACAGCTATGTTCCCAAAATCCATTGCTCAAGAGTTGGGTAGGACACTAGTGAAAAGTAAACAAAATAAAAGGTTATGAATATTGTGAACACTTCAATTGGAATTTGAATGCACTAAAACAAATAAAGAATATTTTGAAAAATGTTATAATAATATTTTTTAGCACTATATATTTTTAAAAACTAAAAACAACAGAATACTCCAGCATCATCTCCTAAATATGTATAAATGCAGTTACCGCTTGGAATTCCAACGCAGGGATCATAAAAAGGTCTTTGAGTGTCAGCTCTCAGGATTTAAACATGACCTGGGGGAAATGTTTGATGTAAATGTTTTGAGTCTTCAATGCTGTCTGCACTCGGGTCTGGTATCATTTGCGAAATGCGTGGCACGTAGATCATTGCTATTTGGAACGGGTACCTATTTCGACCTGTTGCCAATAGCGACACACTTGGGTTAGGGCAGGCATAGGCAACCTGCGGTTCTCCAGGTGTTGTGGAACTACATAGCTGGTACCTGACAAGGTTTGATGGGAATTGTAATTTTGCAACACCTGGAGAGCCGCAGGTTGCCTATGCCTGGGTTAGAGTTAGGCTTCCAGAAAGGGATGGTTAGGGCTTAAGGGAAAGGTTAGGGTTAGGCTGCGGGACATGCCCAGTTTGGGCTAGGGCTCAAGAAGGGGAAGGTATGGGTTAGGGCTTAAGGTAAAGGTTAGGTTTAGGCTGTGGGACATAGAGGATTAGGGTTAAGGCTGAAGAAGAGGAAGGTTAGGGTTAGGCTGGTTAGGATTAGGGGAAGGTTAAGGTTAGAGATAAAAAGTTCACTTTTACCGGATAAATCTTTGCGAATCCAAGAGTCGCAGCAGCGCCATTTTCTAAAATGGAGACTGCCAGAAGTCGCCATTCAACTGGCGTACAATGGTCTGTTGGAAAACAGACCACCGTACCGGCAAAACACACTCTCTGTGAAAGATGTCCGCTTTTTCAATGTTTGTAAGCGTCATTGTAGAACAATAGATAATTGACAAAAGTTTTCTAGATTTTTCAATTGCAAATGAATCATGTTCCTCTTGAGGCTTTTCTGTGACTTGTTAACATTGTGAATAAAGTTATTATTTTTGAAATGAAACAGTTTTTAATACTGTGTACTAGGAAAATATATAATAAGCAAGTCTTTCATTAACACTAAGGGACAGATTTATTAAACTGCGGGTTTGGAAAAGTGGAAATGTTGCCCATAGCAATCAATCAGATTCTAGCTGACATTCTCTATTATATAAAAAGAAAGTGAGAGCTAGAATCTGATTGGTTGCTATAGGCAACATCTCCACTTTGCCAAATTTGCAGCTCAGTAAACCTGGCCCTTATTGTAACACTAACTGTTTCTATGTAGTATATCGAAATGTAAAAGAGTTATTTGAAATAATTAAATACAAACTACAATAAAAAGTAACATCCCTTTATTTTGTTTCTATAGTGCAGTTAAATTGTAATTTAATCAACCCCTCTACTTAAAACTAGTTAAAAACAAAACTTGATCTTGCAGGATTATATTGACAAAAAAGAGTTCAATAACATTAGCCTTTCAAATATTTATTTAATGGGTAACTATTTTTAAAGTACACAGGACACCATGTTTACTTCCACATTTAGGGCCAGATTTACTAAGCTGCGGGTTTGGAAACGTGGATATGTTTCCCATAGCAACCAGTCAGATTCTAGCTGACATTCTCTAGTATGTAATAGGAAATGAAGAGCTAGGATCTGATTGGTTGCTATGGGCAACATCTCCAGTGTTCTCCCCAGAAAATGTTGCCAGCCGGTATTAAATAGCAGCTGGGTGGGAGCAGTGTAATACTTTGCAATAATAATACTTGAAAGGATCCAGACATACATTCCCACTGCAAAACGACTCGCTGGTGCTGCACTACTGGGAAATAAGCAGTGTCAGAAAGCCTTTACGGTCCATTGGAGCACAACCAAGACTGAAAGCTGGAGATCACAATCAACGTTTTGGTTAGGTTTGGCCGGGTGGTAAGCTAAAATTGCCGGGTGGAGCACCCGGCTAAAATGCCCTGGGGAGAACACTGGTCTCCACTTTTTCAAACCCGCAGATAAGTAAATCTGGCCCTTAATGTGCCGTACAAAGTTTATACATTTTCATATTAAGGGCACTTTTATAGTAAACACAATAGTAATTATGTAATGTCATAAAAGAGAAAATAAACACACAGTTCACAATCAATATCTAGGGTTTCAACAGGCAGAACTGACAGATGTTTTTTTTATTTTTTTATTCTATGTGTAGATTTTGTTATGAAACATAAAAATAAATATTCTGGATATAAATGTACAGCAAAACAGAGGTTTTTTTAAAAATAAATTAGTACATGATTTAATGTACAATTTGGATAGAAATGTGATACATTACATATCATAATGTAGTAGAACTTGTTAGCTGTAGTTTAATGTAGAATATTGGACATATTTTCCAAATATTTACAATATGTACAGTAGTCCCAGCAGCTCTTTATTAATACCTCATAGGCGTATAACATGTTTCTAGCACTAATTCTGGATGACTATTCTATAAGTTGTAATATGAAATATGATTGTAAGGAGACTATTTTTTCACACTATCTTTAGTTATGATCAGACTCTGTATAGTGTTGTTAGACCATAATATATCTAGCGCTAATTGATGCATGAATGAATGCATTTATTGGATGGATCATTATTATGCTTAATCAGACATGTAAAGTATTTGCGCATATGTTACTGTAGTGTCATGATATTCATGCCCCTCACAATCTGGAAATATTGGGGTAGATCCAGAACTACGTGTGCCGTACGTTTATTCGCGGAGCGTATTTTCGTGCACGTAAATTCGCTACACTCCCCTCGGCACACCCCTTACACGGACGTATTTTGTCAAGATACGCTTTCCAAACCCTACCTTAACTTTTTCCAACGTAACCGCTGTCATACGCACACGTACGTATGGGCAACACGAATTTACGCAGCTAAGCACGCCCATACTGTACACTTTAAATACAACCTTCACGTATTTCAGACGTATTTTGGAGTAACGTAAATTTGGCACGCCCACACGTAAGTATTTACGTGACACATACGTGAATGGCCCATACGTTCACAATTACGCTACGTGAATGTGCGTATTTTCTATGGTGCGCATGCGCAGTGCGTTCTAAACTGCGATTTTACGTCTCTGCCACGCGTAAATTCGCTTCGACGCGTAGTTCTGGATCAGGCCCATTGTGTTATATGTTTGTGTTATCACAAGAGCTGGAGGAGACATCTCATCAGGCTTAAGGAGTCCTCTCTGAACCCCAGCCCAAAGTGGTTCCAGTTATTTAAAGAGTGGAACAACTGGTACAGTAGATGTCGGACATGAAAACCAGGCGCCCTTGGGATTTTGCTGTGGTAGGCTGAAAAAAAGTCCTGGCTGTGAACCCCAAACATGTCCCCGAAGGACAAGTCATACTCTGAATGGCCATAGAAAGAACCTGGGTCAAAGAGAATAGGTCCCTGTTCATCTTCTCCAACATTGGCTTCCCACAGGTCCCCATGAAGAAGAGAAGGAACAATCACAATCTCTTTAAAGGCGTTCTGGACTTTCATCTGCAGACAATGGATAAGAACATATTAGTCAAAAATAAACCTATATTGGCTATTATAGTATTTATGGACCAGTAATTCCAAGTCTAGAATCAGTCATTCCATCTCCTTTCCTACAACATAGCACATCGTTATAACTTGTTGTGTCATCAACCACAATCTCCTGCACTACTTTGAAATCCCAGTGGCCACTAGTTATTCAGAACTCGTTCGTGCCATTCACATATAAAGTGTTCAGTATAATGACAGACTCATACCGTGCCCATGTGTGGTGCAGAACTGTTCATAAAACAATTGGGGTACTCTAATAAATTTTTCTACGCTCTACACGGGTTCGTTCACCCCCCATTCCGATGCCTTTGTTAGAAGTATTCCATAATCATACAATGTTTCTAAAAAAAAAAATCCCATCTGTAGCCCCAGTTATGCGCTGGAATCTACAGTGTGTGAGAGGATATTAGTTGATAATATCACCTGGTTTCCTATAACTCACCAACTGGCCGTCCATAATCTCACCTGTAGCTCAGACCAGAGTCCTAGTAGTAACCGGTCACCATAGTCCATTTCAATTAAATTGATTTGGGGTTGTAGACGTTGAGATGCAAAAAATGTCCCCCAATCCTCCTTCCAGTCATTCACCTGAAACAGAGTCAAATGTATTGTTAGTAAATAATGTAATATGATCTATTAATGTAATGTGAAGGCTGGAATAAGCTGTTAATCTACTGTCTTAACATAATATATTAACATACTATTGGTGGCTATTACTGTTATTTGTGTCTAGGTATCAGTGTAATGTTTGTGGAGGGATATAGTAAGGTGATGCGATAGGGCTAATAATGTAATGTGGAGGGATGTATTACAGTTATTTAGTGGGCTATTAATGTAATGTAATGAGATATATTAAGGTTATGTAGTCGGGCTATTAATGTAATGTAGGGAGATATATTAAGGTTATGTAGTCGGGCTATTAATGTAATTTAGAGGGATATAATATGGTTATGTAGTCAGGTTAGTTATTAATGTAATGTAGCAACGGTGTATTATTTTTATGCACTGGGGTTATTATTGTAATGTAAGGAGAGATGTATTATGGTAATTCTGTGTAGGGCCACCATCAGGGGTGACCAGATGAGACTATTATCCCTGGCCTAGAGCTTTTGGGGCCAGCGATACTCACCTTTGCTTTGAACAACTTCCCTGCACACCGGCCCGAGCTTAATGCCACTATGCGATGCCACTAATAATGTCACGTAGGGGGCGTTGCCCTGGACACTATTTCTGATGGCATTTCAGATGCATGGGACTATTAACATAATGTAGAGACATATAACCAAATCCAGACTTTCCTGCATGCGGATTTTGTCTATTTTTGCATCCCGCATATGTACGCGCATCTGTGTATCTGCTTCTGTCAGGGGTCCAGGTTGTGGTCACAAGTAGGTGCGACTTGGTATTACAATATACAGTATAGGCGCACCAAAACGGACTGCATACCGTACCAGACTTCAAAAACACCGCCATATGACATAAGCACGAGTCCGAAGAATTATGGTAGCGTATAGGATTCGGACGTATGTAGGTGCGAGGTGAGTGGTTAGTGGAAAGCTCTCATGGTTATCTGGATATGGCAAACCTTCAATTACAGATCTGAATGCAAGCAATAATCACAGGTCTGCACACAGTGAAATCTAAATCCTGGATCTAGCCCATATAGAGTTACGTGATGGGATTAATGGAGGAATGTAGAGCTATATTATGGTTAGTATAGTTAGGTGAAATGTGAGCAGAAGGATCAGTGACCCCTGTGGAAGTTGAATAGTTTTCTTTTACTGGACTTTACTGCATTAAATGAACTTTCTGCTAAATCTAAGTCTTGCCTGAAGGGACTTAACAACAATTAAGTTGAAACCAAGATAACACATGGACATACCATTATCTAGTCTGGACAGTGTCACATTCCAGGAATAAGATACTTTCATTCTCCTTGAGCTACGTTAATTGTTTGCTCAATATTCAATGTTAAGGACTAGTTTGTAGAGTATAAGAACCTTGCATTTAATGAAAATCTTTGTAGTTTGCGTTTAACCCTGAGATAGAGAGTCTCAGAATAGGGCTCGGCTATGATTTTCAGCAAAAAAGAAAAATGATGCAGACATTGAACTTGATTCACACCTTCTTAGGTGGGTAGATTTTAAAAATGGCATAGTAGGTCGTTTTTACTACTCTTAAGTGCCATAAAGTACTTAAAAGTGTGGGGAGGATTAGGGGCAGGACGGTTAAGTTAGGTTCGTATCTGTCCGCACCTATCTCGCTCTTAAGTGTGAATCAGGTCATTGTCTACAAATGTTGAAGATGAATAAGAAAACAAGTTCATAACTATTCACTTCTATCTGTCCATAACATTAAAAAAATATTCAAACAAAACAGATATTTGTTAATTATTAATTGTTAAAATACAATAAAGTGAAGCAAGCACAGACAGCAAGGCAAAATGCGAGGTGTGAAGCTTGGCAGATCAGGGGATAGAACGCAGTAAGAGCTTGAGAGGGAGTCACCAGTTGGGGATGGGGTAAAAGGGTAGCACAGAGGGACAAAAGGGTACGAAATGAGGGGGGAGTGGTGGAGGAGGGAACTGCGCTAGGATGGAGGGCCCTGCTCACGTGAGCTAACACACTAAGTGGGAGGGAAGCTAAAGCACTAACCTTACCTGTGGGATATAGCCACAACACGTGGTAGTGTGAAATCCAAACATGTCCACAGGCTGGAGATCCGAAGGACACTCTCCTGAAAAAAAATATTTTTGATAAATATTGAACATCTCATTTTGTATAGAAATGATTTGTTACACCCAGTAACAGTTTCTAATAACCCTTTTCATGCACCACCTGTTGGCCCAGGTCAGACTTATTAGTAGGCTGACTTGGCTTCTGTGTAGGGCCTCTCACCACCAAGGGGTCCCAACCATCATAAGGCTGGAACAATGCTAAATTTCCTCCCTAGAGGCCCCCACAGCTACCAATAGCCTTTCTGCACCTGGAGGCCTCCTGTAACCTCTTCACTGAGACACTTGTTGGGTTTGATTTTTCCTATGGTGGAGGAGACTTTAAAATGTTTAATAAGTATATATATAAGAAATGGAGATACTTGGCACAAGTTCCAGATATCCACCAATCTGCAGCCTGACCGCGATTTATGCCCCCCTAGCCTACCCATGATACCACCCATTACAGAAGTTATGCTAGTGCTCACCATCCAATACAAAGGGCACTCCAGTGACCACTCATGAAGAAACAGGCTGCTAGGGAGACTCCAAAGGCCACTAGCCAACCAGGAAAATGCCCTGTAAAGTCAATGACCAATCAACCCCACGCAGCTATACCCCATTCCCAAACCTGGCTCTTACCAATGGTCCCTCTGTGTTTCTGCATTTTCTCCCTCCTTACACCGTTGTCTAGATGCAAATCCGCCAGTTGCTCCCCAAATCTTCTTGCAAACCTAGAGAATAAAACAGAAAAGGTCTTTACACTCTTTACACTCCAATAAATACCAAAACCACCAAAGGCCTTTGAAACACATTTGCATGAATCAAGTCATTTGGAGAGAAACCCAACAAATATATCCACAGAACCCTACTTTGTCCGTGAAAGATTACTGCAATGGAGGCACTCGTCTACATAGATGCCTCGGTGATTCTGATGTCTACAATGAGGCATTTGTTTTCTATTATGATGTTATTTGATACTATCAACTATATCAAAATGTAACAATAATAATAATAATATATACTTATTACTTATTGCTATTACAATGTTACCACCTGTCTTTATAAGATGAGACTACAGGACAGCCCATGTATTAGAGTTTACAATCTCTATTTGGTTATCTAGGTCAACCAGAGGATATTACCGAAACAGATAACCTTCTCCAAAAAATCCTCATAAGTACGGCTTCTGCTTGACAGAATTGCCCTAACGCTTATGAATTATCAGCTATTACTTGGTCTTAAATAACTGCAAGTAGGGTCCAAAGCCCCACAGATTTCTATAATTGAGCTATCCAATGCTTACTTGCTTACATGTGACATCTCAATATGTTTCATAATTAGGAGAGCTCCCCCTGTTGGCAGGTCAGTTACTATTATAGGCTCCGGTACACGCACTGTACAGGTTCTCCAAATGGCTTCCAAGCTTGCTACTTCCCCATCAAACATGACTTTGGCCTGTAACAGTGGAAAATAGAATCAATGAATGAAGGGCTCCATTTGCTAAATGGCGAACCTGAAAACAGTCTTTTTCTCCTTAAAACAAGGGCTTTACCATTTCAAAAGCTATGATCGCCATGGAAACCATGGTGATCACCAACTTCTGCACTGCCGATTGCCAGCCCGCTCTGATGAATGCGGCCCGGCTGATCGCTATATTTACATTATGTAAAGGTGGCGTTAGTGTAAGTATTCCTGCGATCTCCCCATATACCCCACTTTTCCTCCCCCTAATCGCTGTTATTATGGGGAGGAAAGGGAGGATATATATAGGGGGACCGCAGAATACACAAAATCAACCTTTATGTATTTTCCCAAGCTGGTATAACACAAACTAATTATAATAAATGAAATAATAAAAATAAAATTATGGGTGTGATTAAAACTAGATTTTTCTCCAAATTCCATGCGCTTCGGTCGGATTGTGGGTGGGTTTTCATACTGCGCATGCATTTATGCTACCCAACCGAAACGCATTTTGCAACATTCTGCTCCTATTCCTGGGCTGGATCCAGAGTTAAGTAAGTGCTTGAAATGAGTTACTCCTGGGCTAAACCATGTTGATTGCAGGGGGAGTCAAGGTAATTGTATTTTTTACATACAGGGATATATCTTTGAATTGCTTACTGCACACAGATACTGACCAGCGTTACTATCACACTGCTATTTAGACTTGGGATAGGAAACATCACCTCTCATCTCTAATACTGTTTGCAACAGATGAAATATGACTCCCCTGCAATCAACATGGTTTAGCCCAGGAGTAACTAACTTCAAGCTCTTACTTAAGTCTGCATCCAGCCCAGTATAACTTTTGAGACTTAAAAATTTTCAAGTTATCCACTGCGCACGCGTCGGGACTTCATCTACGAGCGCAGTGGAACGTCCCCGGCGAAAGTCCCACAGACCATCGCAGGACCTCCTCAGAGTATTTGTAAATACTACCTGCGATGCGCTAATGATAGTAAATGGAGCGCAAAACGCACCTAATCATCAAGCTGTAAATCCCCATCATTGGAATTGTCTCATTAGATATGAATGTAGAAGCAAATACAAAAGTGTCTTTTTAATACAACCTTTGCTTACTAAACCTATGTCAGCTATTTTATATGAGTCTTATAAAAATTCTGTCATGCATACACTCCATTACACACACACATATAATATCCAGAGATGCACATTTTTAGGTGCAAGTGTAGACCCAAGCACTATACCATGTTTACCTGCAAAGGGAGACAAATAAAAAATATGAAAGCAGAATTAGAAATGAGAGGTGATGTTTCTTAGCTCAACTTTATTTTATAGATTAAATATAAAACTATGTAGTACTTGAGTTCTATGTGCAAAAGGTAAGGTTTTATCCTGCACGTTAAAGGATTAAAATTCTGCTTTTGGTTAATCTGCAGCACTTTTTTTGGCCTTGAGTGAGGACTTGCCCATGGAAAGCAGGACACTTGGGAGACATGTACAATGATGATGATAATAATAATAATAATAATAATAATAATAATAATAATAAGTCAAACCTGTGCGCCATGGTTGACCTTCACAAACACTCGACCCAGATCAGTGTCGAAAATCTGGGCTTGGCTAATACATCCTCCCTCAATGTGCCCAATCTGAGTCAGGACTGAGGTTCCAAGGACGTTTTGTAGGTGATTTGTCACTTCCTGGGATGCCCTGGGATCTGTGCGGAGGATATTCTTATCTGGTGATCTCAGTGGGTCAGATTGGCAGTCTGTAAGAAATACCGACCATTTATTTCCTGTGCCTAAAATGTTATATATAGTTAAAGTGGCACTGCCATATTTTCCTTTAGACAAGATGCACCACTTTTAGGGGGTTACAAAGAGGACACATAACGAGTTGTGACTGATGACTTTTTTGGAAGCGCCACCGCCGGGCCACCAGAGAGGTGAGTAACCCTCTCCGGAGACTTAGGATTAGGCTGCAGGGGGTGACTTAGGGCCTGATCCAGACCTACGCCAATGCGCTGTGCTTACTAAAGCACAGCGTATCGGCGTTCACTTTCCCCGACACTCCCCCTGTGCGGGTGTATGGCCCCTTCCTTATGCCGGCTGAAGGCTACCCTAACTTCAACCGGCGTAAGGAAGGGTCCATACGCTCGCACAGGAGCGTATGGCCGCCTAGCCCGCTCTCCCACCCTCATTAAACTAGCTCCTCCCGCCCACCCACACTAACCTGAACGTAGGGACGCTGGGGGACGTCCCCTCCAGCGTCCCTACGGCGCTGCTGCGGTCGTAGCGACGCTGGGCAACATCTGCCCGGTGCATGCGCAGATCGGCTTTTCAGCCGATCTTACGCTTGCGCCCGTTGTCCTAGCGGTGGCGGGCGTAGGTCTGGATCAGGCCCTTAGGGTTAGGAAGTGGGTTGGGGATAGAATTCTTACTTTCCTTTCGGAGCACCGTGTTCGTTGCTCCGGGGATCGACTGCTATGCTTTACCAAACTGGCTGGGAGCGAACGGCCCTATCGAAAATTTCCAACGGGGACCCACACTCCATACCGAGCCTTGACCTTCCTTGACCTTTACTATTGCTAGGGCAACAGTAAACAAATAACACCAATCAAGTGCTTTCTGTGCAACCGGGTTGAAAAACCCGGTTCGCACCTTTCACGCCTCGACACGGGTTGTTGCGGCTTGTCCCAGCAATAACCTAGGTTTTTGGTGCGATGTGAAAAGGGTATAAGAGAGGTGTGCAGTTTGTAGGCTGTGATTTGTATCATGTCAATATGTCAATGGCAATAATATTCTCTGTACAACGCTTTGAAATAAGTGACAATATTATTATTAATAATAATAATAATCTGCATATGGACAAGCATCTCATTATTTCTGGATGACAAATATGCATGTCACATGAAACATGACTATAGAAACATGACTATAGAAACATTACTATAGAAAATGAAAGCCACATTCCAACAACACTCCCAATCTGTTACACACACAGTAGCACAGTATAAGACTAACTCCCTCAATGTCCCACACATTTATGCTGGACTGACTTCCATTCAATTTTTTTTACTCTGGCCCAAAACATAAATAAATGATTATATTTCTGCAAAGTTAATTAATTATAGTATACAAATATATAGTATTTAGTATACAAATATATAAAGTATATAGCTAAATATTCAGTATGGATTATTTTACTAACATATTCTGTGTTTACTATACAAGGTTCTCCCTTTTGATATAAAAGCAGTTTCCTGTGACTATGTAATTCTTTTTGGTAGAAGATTGGCTACATTTAATTTATAAAATACAATTTGATCTGTTACAATTTTTACAAATAGCCTATAAAAAGCTATATATATAT
>WWET01001047.1:349897-362831 GCA_011038615.1 Limnodynastes dumerilii
TCTCAACTCTATTTTATAGAATAAATATAAAGCTATGCAGTATTTCAGTTCTATGTGTAAAAGTAATGTATTTTCCCTGCATGCAAATTTTTTTTTAATTAATTAACACCCCTTACTTTGAAAAATGGTTTAGCCGAGCTGTACACTTCCACCTAAAAAAAAAAGGTGTAAGTGCATCTCTGAATCAGCCCCATGGCCTCCAGAACTGAACACAGTATTCTAGGTGAGGGCGTACCACTGCCGCCGCTACTGCAGGACCTGGACCACGGGAAAGGTGAGTAACCTCTCCAGGGTTAGGGTCAGGCTGCAGGAGATGGTGGGTTAAGATCAGGCTGCAAGAAAGGGAGGGTTATGGTCAGGCTGCAAGAAAGGGAGGGTTATGATCAGGCTGCAAGAAAGGGAGGGTTATGGTCAGGCTGCAAGGAAGGGAGGGTTATGGTCAGGCTGCAAGGAAGGGAGGGTTAGGGTTAGAATTAGGGGAAAGGTTGGGGTAGTTTTTGGCCTTACCTTACAGAGCACAGAAAGTTCGGTGCTTCGTGGATTGATTGCTATGCCTCATCGAGGCATATGCAATCGAAATCCCAGCCACTTCGAAAATGGCCCTGTCGAAATAGGGTCGTTCTTCCCAGGGACCCACACCCGCCCTTGTGATGCCTTTTTCTTACCAGCTTCTTTCTATCTTCCCTCTACTTATTCAGCACCTCTGTTGTTGAGGCATAGACAATATTCAGCTCTACAGGTGTTGTGAAACTACAACTCCCAGCATGCTCCGACAGCCTAGGCGTAGTTGATATTTGGCAAAGCATGATGGGACTGGAATGTTGCAGTTTACATTTACCAGCAGTAGTTCTGCTAAGGACAGCAGATTCCTACACACATCACATCACTGCTCTTTATCCTTAGTGAGCTGGACATAGATTTATACCTGATAATAACCCTGTAAACTTGGTCAGTAATGTTTCTGAGGATCAGAACATGGGACTGAATGAAGAGTTTGAAAATAAGAGGAAAACCGGTGGAAAGTTACACCTGAGCACAGGGAGGGCCCTAGGCAACCCCCCCATGCTGAAAACAGCACTGTGTTGCCATAGCAACACATACACAGTGCCTGGAAGCAGCAGTCCGGGCACTGTGTATGTGACAATACAGTGTCCGGGAAGTAAAGGCCCTTCGCTGGGCCGCCCCGCGCGTGGCCTGTACTTCACACATGCAAGCCTGGCGGGTGATGGTCCGGAATAGGCGTGGGACCCCCTAGGGACCCCTGTCCCGCGGGGCCCTAGGCGGCCGCCTATTCCGCCTATGTCATGGGCCGCCTATGCCTGAGCATAAACTTGATGAATTGCAGAGGAGGAAAAGGTGGTCAGTATCCAGGGACAGAAGGTGACAGACTCAGACACCTAGCAAGTAGGTGGGGCCTGACGCTTGATGGGTGGGACTGGGGATGGAGATGGGCGGGACTGCAGCCTCATAGAAGCTGTCATAGGCTGACCACATGAAGTAGTGGATGAGTTGATGTGCTCGCAATATATTAATAAACAACCGTTCATGGAGGGCTGAGGGCTGTTTTAAGTGGTCACCCTCTGACAGCTTGCTTACAGTGCAGGGGGAGCGGCTGTCACAGGCCCCCTCTTTTCTGGACCTCGTAGCAGCTACACCCCTTGCAACCCCTGTGTTACACCCGTCAGTATCTGTGTGCAATAGCCAAAAGCAAAGTATTCTCCCTCCATGCATAGAATAAAATTAATTTGATTCCCCCTGAAATCAACATGGTTTTACACAGGGGTAACTCCCCCTTTCCAATTCAACATTTTGCCCAGGTGTAAATTTCCACCTAATTTCCTTTTATTTTTATCCAGTCCATAAGCAGTTAATAATGAAATAATGACTTGTTGCACATTAGTAACACGCCCATTCGAGGAATTGTAGTTTCGTTTCTCAGTCTTGCTCTCAGTGTCAGCAATGGCTTCTTCTAGTCTGAGAGATGAGCTAAACTGCTCCATCTGCCTGAGCATTTATACAGATCCTGTGACACTGAGATGTGGACACAACTTCTGCCGGGACTGTATTGTGCAAGTGCTGGATACACAAGAGGGGTCTGGAGTTTACTTCTGTCCTGACTGCAGAGAAGAGTACCAGGGGAGACCTACACTGTACAGAAACATTACCCTGCGTAACATAGCAGATCAGTACCTGACTGTCCAGCAAGAGCAGGAGGAGACCGGGATCCTCTACACTTATAAAATCCACTCTAATGGGATAACCTCAATGATGTGTGAAGATTCTCTGTGTCGTAATGCCCTGAATACACACGTCAAGTCAGAAGAACATGTCTTATCCGATCCCACCACCTTCCTGGGGAACAAAAACTGCTCCATTCACAATAAGTTACTACAATATTACTGCAAGGATGATGATGCCCTGATCTGCATAACTTGCTGCTTGACTGGGCAACACAGTGAACATCAAGTGGATGATATGAAGAAGGCTTATGAGAAGAAGAAAAAAAAGCTGGAAACAGTTCTAGAGAGCCTGACTTTGGAGAGAGCAGAGATCAAACAGAAAATTCAGAGTCTTCAAGAGCACAAGGAAGAAGTCCTGGGAAAAGCAGCTGGAGAAAGAGAGAGAGTCATTGCCTTGTTCAGTAAAATCAGGAGACGGCTGGAAGAACTAGAGGAGAGAGTCCTGACTGAGATCTCCAGGCAGGAAAATGAGGTTTCCCTCTCAGTCTCTGATCTGTTCTACCACTTGGATAAAAAGAAGGAAGAACTGTCCAGAAGGATATCCTACCTTGAGGAACTGTGTACCATGTCTGATCCAGAGACGGTCTTACATGAACCAGACACAGGTGACATACCTGATGCTAAAAATGAGAACAGAGAAAGAGATGTTTATGAAAAGAATCATGATATCATTGATCTGATAAAGATTTCTATCTCAGAAACTATATACTCAGGCTTAAATAATATAATATCTTCTGTAAGGAAAGTGAGCAATAATCAGCAGGCTTTACACTTAATGTTAGATTTAAACACAGCTGCAAATAATTTAAATATATCAGAGGATGGGAAATGTGTTTCCTTGTCACAAACACTCCATAATCGTCCAAAGACACCAGAGAGATTTCAGAATTTTCAGGTTTTAAGTTTTGAAAGTGTCTCCTCAGGTCAACATTTCTGGGACATAGAGACAAGTAAATCAGGGGGGTGGAGGATAGGAATGTCTTATGCCAGTATTCTTAGGGAAGGAACATCTTTTGCCATAGGAGATAACAACAAGTCCTGGTGTTTGAGATCATTTTATAAGGAGCTGACTGCGAAACATAAGTATAAAGAAGTTCATTTAAAGCACAACACTTTCTGTCGGAAATTCAGAATCTTTTTGGATTATACGACTGGAAAGCTCTCCTTTTATCAGCTGTGTAACCCAATTAGTCACTTATATACATTTACTGCCACTTTTACTGAACCCCTTCATGCTGCCTTTTACATTTGGGGCAGTAAGGCTTGGGTAAGGATCTGTAAGTAAAATAATCAGGGTAGATTTACATAGAAACCAGTCAGATTCCAGTTAACATTTTAATAAATGTGCCAGGTGAAAAACAGCTGGAATCTGACAGGTTGCTATAGGCAACAGCTCCACATTTTCTGTTAGGTTATATAAATGGACCAATTAGTCTCCAGTAGTTTATCACATCCTATCACAGTGTAGACTTATCGGGCTGGATTCACATATGTCCGGAATTTACCGATAATAGCTACTGCGCATGCGTAGTAACTATTTTACGTAATCTACGTATCGTTTTGTTACTTAGATTGCGCATATACGGTCTTAAAAACCTGGTATTGTGAATCCGGCCCTTCATCATTAAAGAAAAGTTAGGTCATTTGTCAATTAAATGCAATTTATTCTTAAAAGTATATTGTTTCAAGTTAAGCTTATATTTATATTGTGAAGTATTTTGAATACGATTAAATATTAAAGTATTGTAGAGTTTCTATAGAAATACCATAATATGTTATAATAATCAAGTGTGGCCTCCGGTTAGAATGGCCCCTTTTCGAAAGAGCCATTTTGAACTGACTGTGAAATCGATTGCTTCTGCCTGGCCATGGAGAAGCAATTGATCCTCCGAAGAACGAAGATGCAGCGGCTAATGGTGACTATTAATGTAACTGCAACCCTTGTCCTAATATTTACCCTAATACTCCCCTTCTATTACCCTAACCCTAAACATCTCTTCCCCGCAGCCTGACGCTAAGACTCCGTTCCCCGCAGCCTGACCCTAAGACTCCCTTGCAGCCTAATTCTAAGACTTCCCTATCCACAGCCTATCCCTAAGACTCCCCTCCCGGCAGCCTAAGCCTAAGATTCCCTTCCCCGCAGCCTAACCCTAAGACTCCCCTCCCCACAGCCTAACCCTAAGACTCCCCTCCCCACAGCCTAACCCTAAGACTCCCTTACCCTTAGACTAACCATAAGATTCCCCATAGACTTTCCTTTAATACTCACCTGTGCAGCAGGTCTGCGTTGATGCAACTGCTCTGCGGCTGCAGTTTCCGAATTAATGAATGGGTAAGTGTGCCGAAAAATAAATTTGACATACTTACCCATTTATTAGTGAAAGTTTCTAATTAGTAAGATTTTTGAAATAGAGACAGACGAAAATGAGCTTTCGGCTTCTTGTATTTCGAAAATGGAACTTTCATTCCGCAAACTGTATCCCATAATAATCGTATATAGGTTCATTTAAGTCATTTTTAACAGCCATATTTTATTACACATTTTTGGTAAATGTTTTTAGAATTAGCAGAATTGATTAGGAATCATTACTTAAAATGGTCACTTTCAGGGTATTTATTTTTGCCTATTCCACTTTTAAGGTGATGGGGCTGATTCATAGTCAGAGATTTCTTTTTTTTTTTTAAGAAAACAATTTTTTATACTTTTTTTTAATCGTCATTTTTGGTTAAGATTTAGGATATCCTTATTTTGTTTTTCCTACGCATGTTTACATTGCATATTTGTGTTAGCCTTTACACCTCTGCTGGGAGGCTATTCCATGTCAATTCTAAATTTTAAAAGCTGTATAATTTACTGTGTATTGTTGTATTTCTACATGTGGGGAACGGATCTGCAAGTGAAATATTCAGGGTAGATTTACAAAAGCTTCTAAAGTTTTATTATTTTTTCCAAGCATATTAAATTTGCATAACTGTGTTAGCTTCAACAACTTCTGCTGGAAGGGAATTCCACGTATATATGTCAAATAAAAGTAAAAAAAAACTCTATCATCTCCTGTCTATTGTTGTACTCATTTAAAAAAAAAATGCTTATGGACAATACTACACTTTGTTTAGTGAATTCATGTATTATTGTGTTATACAAAATCTAAATACTCACCATTATCCGCTGCATCTTCATCCTGGGGATGATCAATTGCTTTTCCTTAGTGAGGCAGAAGCAAACGATTTAAGAGCCAGATCGGAAACCGGCTGGGAGAAAACGGCCCTTTTGATAAAGGGCCATGCTTACCGCAGATCTACACCCAATTAAAGGCAGGGTCCTAAGTACGGAAATTCCTACATGCAAGGAGAGTGGTCTCCCCCTGGATCCGGTCCAATGGGATTTAACAATGCTTGTGTCACCTGTCCAATCAGGATGAAGATACCGGATGTATCTACTTTATTAAACAAGGAACAAAAGACCCAACTACATATAAATTCAATATAAACAAAAGTAAAGGAGTATGGTTTAAATCAATAACCTTGTGTTCTTACTGAGAACAAAGAAAACCCTTGATAAGTCTCTTGTAAGTAAGTATGTCTTAATTATCCATTATTAAGACACTTATACAGAATTTAAGTATGAGAACACGATCATATGTATTATTTTATGGCCACTTTTATCTGTATTATAATATATTTTTTAGGGCTTTAACGTGAGAAAATAACCACATATATTACATCCTATTTAGGGTGACTTGCATTTATTTTTGTACCATTGCGCACTTGTTACAATGTACCTATTGTGACTGTTACTTTGTATCCTGTTGTAACATTTCAACTGACTAAGAAAGCTGTATATGGGGATTCCATTATATTTTTTTATTTAACTGTGTAATTTTAGACATGTTTATATACTTTTGGTAGATCCCTTTATTTATTTAATTTTTAACCCCCACGGACATTGTTCCCCATTCTTTTTTAACCTATCACAGCCCCTATATGAGAGCCAATGAGAACAAAGGAAGAGTTAGGTACCTTTCTTATAAATAGATAGCAGAGACTTGAGTGAGTGTAACCTTGAAAAAGGCCAGTGCTTGGCCGAAATGCGTTGGTTGACTCGGCACATCTATTATCCTCATACACATCCTATCTGGATCGCTGCCGCTAAACCTGTGGCTGTCTTGAGTGAGACGTTATGCACTCAAAAGCTTTTAATGACATTTTTTGATGTCTGTATATATTGTAAGTACAACTTATTTCTTCTTTTATCATCTGTAATAAAGATTTACACTATTGGCACCTCGTCCCCTTGTACACGCATGCACTCAGCACAGCTGACACGCATAACAACATAGGAAACGAGGCTTGGAGACCGGAGACCGGCTACACAGCGCGCTGACAGGAGAAATCCACGTGCTGTAGACACTGATCCACAACCAGGGTAACAATAGATCATTGCATCACTGAAACCCTGCTGATACATTACAGCATCACTGAAACCCAACATCGAAAGCTTCAAACAGCACTTGTGTTGAAAGAACCCTGGACAGCAGCTGCCGTTTGACCTGAAAAACTGGAAATCAACAGACTGTGAGCTACCCTATTGAACTAATACCTAAGTGTTTATTCATACATATAAATTCAATTGAATTTACACGTGAAATTCTTCAATAAGTATTGTATATTGTTTTCATAGAGGCTAATAATTATTTGGCAAATACAGCTCCCAAACAACATTTTTTAAATGGTGGAGCTCCATCGCTGAGCCCCCTCAAGAATTTGCACTGCACTGCCTAGCCCCCTACCCCCTGATTAAATATATATTAACCCAAATTTCGCCTGAACAGTGCAACTGAAATAATAGTCCAGGCTTCCACTGTGCATTTGTGGGTAGTGCATAGGGTCATCTGCAGAATCTGACCCTGAAAAACACTGCCATTACAGCTTAGAATTTGCATTTAAATGATAAATCATGATAGTTGTAATAAGTGGTAATAGAATTTCAGCCCTCCAGGGGCGTCAGCCAGTGGAGTTGATGATCTTAACAGTGGAACAAGGCAAGTGGCTGCAGTACAGTTACTCCAGATCAGAGTCCCAGCAGGGCCGGTGCTAGCATGTCTGGCGCCCCCCTGCAAAAAATACATTTGCGCCCTTCTCCTTTTGATTTGATAACTCCCTCCCCCTCCCAGCTACCCTTCCAGTACTCTCATCATGTGTTTCCAGACTCCCTCCCAGTACTTTAATCATGTGCCACCAGACTCCCAACCCCCCCAGTATCGCCATCTTGTGCCTGCAGCCCTCCCTGGCACTCCCATCATGTGCCACCAGCCCCCTCCCCCAGTGATACCATCATGTGTCTCCAGCCACCCCCCACCTGTACTCTTTAGAGAGCCAGCTTTAGCCATTGGGGAGCCCCCTAGGCTAAAGTTAAGCTGGTGTCTTCCTCCTCTTTCCTGTCTAGGGGCTGGGAAGTGGGGGGAGGGGGGGTTCCAACCAGCGTCATATATTATCTATTCATCTGTACTTCATCTCCTCTATTATTACTTAGGATCGGATCCAGACCTCTACTCTCTCGTGTGGGCTTTAGCAGGGTTACGCTGCCATAAGGCAGACTTAAGTCTCTCATACGAACCACTGATATAGAAAATCCTGCCCCTCCCACACCCCTTACCCCTTACAGAGTTTAGGCGAATCGAGGGGATGTGTTGCCCTGTCAGACAGGTCTCCAGACGTGCGGAACTAAGTTGTCAGTAAGATTGCAGCTTATTCTTTCAGCACCCTATGAGAGATTTATCAGCTGAAAGCAATAATAAAATCGTGTCTTACGCGTTTCTCCATTACTGGAACAGTTTCATCAGATAGAAAAAGATGTCTGAAAGGTAGTAGCAGTCTCTTTTTATCACACAAACGTCCACATTAATTAAGTTGTATTCGAAATACAGACTTTCGAATTAGAATGATTATAATTTCAGACTAGTATAAATAGAAACATTTAGGTGTATGCATTTTTTGAATTTTAGCAATTCGGAGAAAATTCACATTCGCAAAAGAAATTTCGCAATTCGAATTTTCGAAATTCGGATTTTCTAACCGGGGACCCACACCCATTATAAATATACTGTTACATTCCGTCATGCGCCTCGTGTTGGCATGTAGGCCGTTTCCTGCGGTAGTTACATGCCGGAGGTCGTCCCCCAGGGCTGTGCGCCCAGTTCGTTGCTTAGTGATCTGGATGCCAGGCGATCTCTTGTATGGGCGGGTTTAACCCACTGCTGTCCCACCTATCTATCCATGCTTTCCATCTGCCTTTCTGTCTGCCTTGCCTGGACGGTGTGTGTCCCTCGTACTTGCTGTACCGTTCTTTGTCTCTGGCTATACTTACCTCGGTCCAGCACGAGATTGGTCACTGGGGGGGCTGCGACCTGCTACATGTGCGCAGACAAGTCCATCCCCACCATGAGGGGCTCTGGTGAACAGCGTCCAGTAGTTAGACTCCACGCCCTGGTGTGCCCGTCTTGTAACAATTACAATATTGGTGAGATTTATACAAAATACAATTTCATTTATATTGTTACATAAACATAATACAGACAATAAAATTACAATAAAAATAAAAAGAAGTGTGTCGTAGTGTCATCAATTTTCTCTTTACAGACAGGATATAGACAACATTAGTACAGGAGTCTTATGTACAAATGCTTTATCAAATACCTATAGGTTCTATATAATGCCCAATCTAAAAATCTGTATTTAAACAGAACTCATTACTATAGTCTTTGTTTTTTTCAATTGTGGTTTATTCATAATCTTTAGCACTTAAAGCAGCGTTTTGACTTATAATTTGCCTATTAGGCCTATGCCTAAGACTGGCTCTGTTGGAACACACACCTTCTGTAAGAAAGGCAGAACTGGCCCTAGACATAGGCGAAGGCAAATACTAATGTTGCAATTGGTGCATTTAACACGAATAGGATTTATTTTATGTTGTGGCAGATTGAGACTAGGGGCCAGATTTAGTAAACTACGTTAAAGGAAAAGTGGAGATGTTGCCCATAGAAACCAATCAGATTCTAGATGACATTTTTCTAGTATGTAATAGGAAAGTGAGAGCTAAAATCTGATTGGTTGCTATGGGCAACATCTTCAGTTTTCTTTTCCAGCAGCTTAGTAAATCTGATCCCTAGAGCTTTCTTTATTAAATACTGTTGGTTCTCAACTTTAAACAGCAAAATATGAACGCAATATTATGTGGTGGAATTCCGCACGCTATGATTCCATACGCAAAATAATGAAGGTCCAGTCGCAGGTTGTGCAAAAAGATATATTACCAACAATGGGTTAGACCCAGAAGTCCGCTTGCAATCCGTTTCCTAGCGTAGCGTATTTACGCGTGCGTACCTTCTATACACTCTTCTTGGCACACCCCTTGAATGTATGTACTTTGACCGAGTTCCGCTTTCCAAACCCTACCTTAACTTTTGGCCGCGTAACCGCTGTCGTCCGCACCCGTACGGATGGGCAACGCGGACTTACGCAGCTAAGCACGCCCATACTGTACACTTTAAATGAAAACCTCCACCTACATTGCGTAATTCAGACGTACTTTTGTCTCATGTAAAATTGGCGCGCCCACACGTACGAATTTACACAAATAATACGTGAATGGCCAACACGCTCAGAGTTACGTTACGTAGCATATCATCTGTCGTGCGCATGCGCAGTACATAAAAAATCGCGATTTTATGTGTCCGCCAGGTGTAAATTCGCACAGAAGCGTTGTTCTGGATCTGGGAAGAGATGATGACGTCAATGCAATCCGATCTTCTGGCATCTGGTTGGTGGATTCCTCAGGTCATCTTATGGATCCTATGGAGATTGGTCCTTTGAGGATCTTTTGTCCTTCTGGTAGCGTCATTAATATATTACACAGGGTTTAACCATGCTGACTTACACAAAGAAACATAATATCATTGGGCCAGATCCAGAACAGCGCTTGTGAGCGAATTTATGTGTGGCGGAGACGTAAAATCGCAGTTTGGACTAACTGCGCATGCCCATCATAGAAAATACACTTCGTAACGTAGCGTAAATGTGAACATATGGGCCATTCACGTATGTGTCACGTAAATAATTACGTGCGGGTGTGCCAATTTTACGTGAGTCCATAATACGTCTGAAATACGCTATGTAGGCGGGGTTTGTATTTAAAGTGTACAGTATGGGCGTGCTTAGCTGCGTTAATACGTGTTGCCCATACGTACGTGAGTGGATCACATCAGTTACGTGGGCAAAAGTTAAGGTAGGGTTTGAAAAGCGTATCTTGGTCAAAATACGTACATTCAAGGGGTGTGACAAGGGGAGTGTATAGAAGGTACGCACACGAAAATACGCTACGCAAGGAAACGTATTGCAAACGTAGTTCTGAATCTACCCCATTAATCTAGCTATGCCTATAACTTGTGCACATTAAATGTGATTGCACAATAAATCACAATAAATCATATAGTTGCTTAAGTCTAAACATGACAATAATGGGCCTGATTCACACTTAAGAATATGCGTAGTTTTAAGTGCGTATATTTAAGAACGGATGCACGGCGCACGTGTAATAACTTTTATACGCTGTTTATGTTGGACTTACGCATGTAAATTACGTTCTTATACACTTGCACCTAAAGTCTCTAGGTTCGTAGTAACATACGCAAAAAGGGGCGTTCTGTGAATAAGTAACTAGGCAGATACGCAGATTTGGGTGGAGAGAGGCATTTAAATGACCAAATGAAGGTGCGGTTATGCAGTTAAGTTCCTAAGTAGACGCCCTACACATTCAAATGCGAACCTACAGTTAAGGGAGTTCTATGGCACTCGTAAGTCCCATAAGAACCTGAAAACCGGGGGCGTGCTGAGGGAGTTTCATTGCTATTAGGTGCGTATATTTAGAAACCTATCGCATTCTTAAGTCTGAATCAGGCCCAATATTATCTTCCTAAGCTGAGCATTTGTATAATAGTTGATTGGGAACTCCTGTGAATAAAACATAACTTTAGAAACATGGAACACATTTTATCTAATCACACATTGCACTTTTATAGATTTATGGATAGGATCCTTGATTTATCAGTATGTATAGAGATTTGGTTATACATTAGCACGCACGTGGTTCGAACATGGTAGCGTGCGCACACAAGTAGTAATATACTAAGCTGGTGAAGTGGTCTGGTGGTGCAGCTGATGGCATAGAATATTTGCAAGGTACAGTGTTACAGCTATCCTTTAGACTATGGGCTGAGCCCCAATCATAATATCCCCATAGTGCCCCCCCCCCTTCCCGTGCCCCAGTCTGACACTTCCTGTAGCACATATCTGATTCCATGAAAGACACGGCTGCATCAGTTATCAGTTCAGTCTGCCTAGTCATCTCTAACCCTATCCCCCAATCTAAACCCTAACCCCAATTCAACAACCCTAACCCTAAATGCTAATTTCTTACCTCCAAATGATGCAGCTCCTGCAGTGGTCAGCAAGACACAGGAGGAGGAAGAGTGGACAGAGGAAGAGGATGGGAGAGCAATCAGAGGATAACAGCAGAGATAGACACGGGAGCAGCAGCAGGAACAAGCACTGGATTTTATTGATTTAAATATCGATTGGCAATTTAATCTTTGGCATTATGAAGGAGTACCATGCTGAACATAACACTTTTCTATTTTACTATCTATCAAACAATGATATGGTCAATCTTATAGTTTAATAGTTAAACTATTATAGTTTAACTTGTTTTAAAGCTATCTTTTAAAAAGGTTAGGCTGCAGTATGCCTTTCTGTCACTAGATGGCGAGGTAGACTCTATTTTAAGGAACTTGTTCATTTTCGGGTTGTTGTATACTTGCAACTGAAGGAACAAAATGCTACATACTCCATTGCACAAATGAACTTCAGATAGCCAAGGCCTAACACCATGTATTCTGGTGAATCCTGTGAACATAACATGGAGGTGATCAGCTAATTCCCTTCTCTGTATAATGTAATATGAACCACTCTGACCTTATATTAAGTGTTTGCCTTACTGGTTACGAGAAATATAGCAGTTATGCGGAATCACTCTTCAACCTAAGGCTTATGTGTAAAGCCAAATATATGAAATATGTACTATAACTGTACATTGCGCCTGTTGTACACTGGAGACATAGGAATGGATTTGGTCCTGTTCCCTAGGGGGGTGTCTAAAATCTTGCAAATGCTAGGCAGACCCTAATCTCCACCCCAAGTTTTATAAGTCTATGGCCTGTTTTTTAGTCACCCATATAACACTCTTTGGGGTTGCTCCAGCATTGACACAGGAGAAAAAGGAGCAATTCTGCATCCTGACTTTTTTAAATCTTCTAAATTAGTTTAATGAGTTTTCAAATAAAGTATTTTTGTGCAATAATCAGCCAGTATATTAACTGCAGGCAAAACACAAGATCAATTTTTCACTCCTGTTTATGTATGTATATGTATGGGGATGCAGTCGCCGCCTTGAAAATGCTGGGGAGTAGTACTCTATGGGGAGTCTTAGGGTTAGGCTGCGGAGAAGGGAGTCTTAGGGTTAGGCTGCGGAGAAGGGAGTCTTAGGGTTAGGCTGCGGAGAAGGGAGTCTTAGGGTTAGGCTGCGGAGAAGGGAGTCTTAGGGTTAGGCTGCGGAGAAGGGAGTCTTAGGGTTAGGCTGC
>WWET01001047.1:363074-374856 GCA_011038615.1 Limnodynastes dumerilii
GGTCAAGCTTATAGTTTAATAGTTAAACTATTATTATATATTATATATATTGTTTTAAAGTTATCTTTTAAAAAGGTTAGGCTGCAGTATGCCCTTCTGTCACTAGATGGCGTGGTAGACTCTATTTTAAGGAACTTGTTCATTTTCGGGTTGCTGTATAATTGCAACTGAAGGAACTCAATGCTACATACTCCCGTCCCGTGCACAAATAGACTTCTGATAGCCAAGGCCTAACACCATGTATTCTGGTGAATCCTGTGAACATAACATGGAGGTGATAAGCTAATTCCCTTCTCTGTATAATGTAATATGAACCACTCTGACCTTATATTAAGTGTTCGCCTTACTGGTTACGAGAAATATAGCAGTTATGCGGAATCACTCTTCAACCTGAGGCTTACATGTATGTATAAAATATATGAAATATGTACTATAACTGTACATTGCGCCTGTTGTACACTGCAGACATAGGATTTGATGTGGTCTTGTTCCCTAGGGGGGTGTCTAAAATCTTGCAAATGCTAGGCAGACCCTAAGCTCCACCCCAAATTTTATAAGTCTATGGCCTGTTTTTTAGTCGCCCATATAACACTCACTGGGGTTGTTCCAGCATTGACACAGGAGAAAAAGGAGCAATTCTGCATCCTGACTTTTTAAAATCTTCTAAATTAGAGTTTTCAAATAAAGTATTTGTGTGCAATAATCAGCCAGTATATTAACTGCAGGCAAAACACTTAGATCCATTTTTTACTCCTGTTTATGTATGTATATGTATGGGGATGCAGTCGCCGCCTTGAAAATGCTGGGGAGTAGTACTCTAGATATGTAGAAATGTGTTCATTCGAAATTAAAGTATATTCGAAATAGGGATTTGTATAATTTAGATATTTTCGCAATTGCTAAAATTAAAAAAGAGAGCATTCGAAAATAACACATTTGAAATAGAAACATATTCGAAATGTGAATGTTTATTAATAAAATCGTTTCGAAATGGGAACATGTAGAAAATAAGAAAATTCAAAACAGCGAAAATTCGAAATGTGAATTTTTGCAGTTTAGCATTAGAAATAGAAAATTTCGAAATTGGGATTTTCTAACCGGAGACTGCATACCGGCTGCTGGGAAGGGATGGTTAGGGTAATGGAAGGGTAGGGTTAGGGCAATGAAAGGGAGGGGCTAGAGTTAGGGTAATGGAAGAGGAGGGTTAGGGTAAGGATGAGGATAAAGGTTGGGGTTACATTAATACTCACCATTCACCAATGTATCTTCTATCTTTGGTGGATCGATTGCTTCTCCTTGGTGAGGCATAAACAATCGATTCCCCAGTCAGTTGCGAACTGGCTGTGATATCGATTGGTTATGCCTCGCCGAAAAAGGGCCAAGCTTAGCGGCGATTCATAACCATATGTGAGCATATGTATTCAAGTATGTATGTATGTATGAATGTATGTATGAATGTATGTTAATTTGTATGTGTGTGTGTCTTTGTGTATATATGTGGTTGTGTATGTATCACTGCTCATCAGGCAAGAACAAAAAATGAGTCTGTTTATATATCTTTGTGCTGAATAATAAATACATCCATACATACTCTGTGTAAACAGAGAGCAGATGTTAATGTTGTTTTGATTGTCTTTCATAAATAATTCATTGTGCACATAGTGTCATGAAGAACATGATTTATTTCTGCACCTCACATCGTTCACCACTAGAGGTCCCTGACATCTAACACAACACTGCAGGGTGTGTGTCAGTTTGTAGATATACTGCACACAGCTTTCTTCAGTAGATTGAATACGGATTGGAATATGACCAATTTTGGTGCAAGTCTTTAATTCATAGTTGCCAACTCTCCCTGAATATCAGGGAGACCCCCTGAAATGTGGGTAATCTCCCTGACTCCCTGAAGTGTTTGACAATCTTCCTGATGGTGATTCAACTCCAGAAGTGTTTGCTGTATGATGACAGTATGTAGATATTGTGTCCTATTTCCCTGCATTGAGGCCTATGGGGCAGCCATTTTTATGGAGACCAAGATGTAATCAAAGACTGGAGTTATCTTTTATCTTTTTAATAAAAAAGTATTTTTTCACTGATATTTAAAAACTCAATAATACTTTGGAGTCATTTTTTACTGAGAAATGATTTTCCTGGCAGTTCTAGACACACCCTTGTGTGGAGCTATCCACAGGACACACCTCTTTAGTACAAGACACACCCCTTTGGTAGTATAGGACACACCCGTTTGGTGCAACGTCTTGATAGTGCTACCACAGTCTCCCTGATATTCGTTTGCAAAAGTTGGTAACCATGCTTTAAATTCAGAACTTATGACTGGGTCCAGGGTTTGAAAATAAAAAAGAAATCAGGTGGAAAGTTACACCTGGGTAAAACCATGCTGAATTGCAGGTGACGTTAATTTCATCCATTGCAAACAGTATTAGAGTTGAGAGATTATATTTCCCAAGTCTAAATAACAGGATAAAAGTAACGCTGGTCAGTATCTGTGTGCAATAAGCAAAGGCATAGCATTCTCCTTGCATACAAAGAACAACATTTATTTGGCTCCCCCTAAATTTTGTCATGGTTTTGCCCAGGGGTAACTTCAGGGTTGACAACTTTCCATTGCTACCTGGGAGATCCCGGAGGGAAGCGATAGATGCTGGTATGGGAACAGGCTTGAAGACGTTATTTATGCAAATCACACCCAAAGCTCCGCCCCCTGACCATCAATGCCATTTTTCTTAGTATTACTAGGGGTGGGGGCAGGGCTTGATGACACAAATTGTGTCATCAAGTCCCGCTTTGTTTCTAGTAACACTATAAATAGCAGTGTTGCTAGGCAGAGGGGTGGGAGTTGAGGTCGTCGTTTGCATGAAACCACAGACTCGAACTCACTGCAGCACAGTAGCTCAGTGAGTAGCACTTGTGCCTCACAGCGTTGAGTTTGATTCCCGGACTAGGCCTTTTCTGTGTGGAGTTTGCATGTTCTCCCTGTGTCTGCATGGGTTTCTGGGGTGCTCCGGTTTCCTCCCACATGCCAAAAACATACTGGTAGGTTAAATGTCTGCAGACTAAATTAACCCTAGTCTGAGTGTGCATGTAACTCCAATAGGGGCAGGGACTGCTTTGAATGTCTAACGTTCTCTGTAAAGCGCTGTGGACTATCTGTGGTGCTATATAAAGAAGCGTTAAAGATAAAAAGGAGATTTACTGGTGATACCGAGAGAATTGCCCGAATTTTGGGAGTCTCCCGGATACTATGGGTAACTTTCCATCTTCGTATTCTCAAACATTGGACTCGGCCCAGTTGCTCTTAATCCTGAGAGCTGCTATTCAGTGTGTCTGTGCAGGATATAGCATATTTTGGCTGGAATTATGGTCTCTCTCTTAATCTCTGGAAATGTTGATCCTAAATTGTCGCCACAGTTTCCCATTCACCAGCCAGCTGAGGACTGTCCTGGGGAATGGGCAGGCTCTTTTTCTCTGATAGAGAGATGGGTTCCTCTTTGTTGCTATGACAATCCTTTTTTTTTAATACAAGCGATACAAAAAAACAAATCTAGACAATAGTCAATATTGCCTCATCCGGATAAACAGAAGCCTCAGGATATCGGTACAGCTCAATTATCTCAAAAATCCCAGTGGAAACTCTTTTTTGTATGTCACGTGCCTGCATTTACAAAACATATGTCATATTAAGGGTCAGTACTTGGGTTTTGGGGTACAAATATCATAGCACGGGGGACACAGCGGTGCCATGGAGGCACAGGCAGATCCTGGGCAATTTCAGTAGCCTCACCTCCCTTTATATAGCCCTGGCAGCAGGAACAGCATCTCATTGCCTGATCCACCGCTGCTAATAACATCAAGCAGAGGTCGGTCAGGCACTGAGTCTCTCTCTTTAAATGCTGCTAGCAGTGTGATACTGGTGTGTCCTGTGACACATCCCTATAGCGCTGCTTCTAGCAGCTGAAGAATGCAGGTGGCAGATACAGACACAGGAAGACACAGAAAAAGATGGCACTATATTTCTAGAAAGTGCTTACATCGAGCAGCATTATATACTCTAATCTTCTTATATACTGGGTTTATAGTTGAATGTTATGGTCATATTTTGTATTACACTATTTCTCTCTTTATTCACTATTTCACACTGGAAATATTAAGCTTTTTTATGTTGCTATACTATGTTCATTTTAATTATTATGAATAAAGTTTTATAGTTATAAATTAGCTGAGAAGTAAGTGCACCAAAACTCCCCACCATTTCCCTATTCCTATCCTAAGATCTAATTCAATTCTCCATTAAATAAAAGTATCCCCCTTCCACCAATAAATAATGAAAAAATACAAGGGTATTGCACTATATGAGTTGTTAAACTGTAATATAAGAGAGATGGACAATTTTTGCTCAATAGCTAGTTAAGACCCTACATTATTATTATTATTATTATTATTATTATTATTAAGGCAATAGTTACATATACAATACAATTATAAGGCAGGGTACAAATTCATGTAACGTAGGAATGAAATACAAGTACAATGGAAAAATAAAATACAGTAAAAAAAATAGCAGAACAATATGTATGGAAGATAGAGATGCTGGATATGTGTGTAGGAGCAGGTGAATAAGGAGTGAGCTAATATGTATGGAGAATGAAGATGTTGGATATGTGTGTAGGAGCAGATTAATAAGGAGAGAGATAGACAGTAGAGAGAGAAGGTGGGAATTAATGAGGACATGGTAGAGGGGTGATGACAAGAGGGAGGAGGGCCGTGTTCAATGATATAACATGCTAAGTGGGAGGAGGTGAACAAACACAGGGATGAAGATGGGAAGGGCAGGAAAGCTTAGGTGGAGAAAGAGTAGGCTAGCCTGAAGAAGTGGGTTTTGAGGGGGACAGTTGTGACGGACTCCAAGGTCCAGAGGGACCCCTGCAATCTACTATTCAGAAGGGATGGGGCCCCATCCAAAACAACAGGGTTATTGCTGCTTTACTGCTCCCATATCCGCATATCTGTGTGTACAGAGGTCTGAATCTGGCCCATTGTTCTTACAAGCTCATACAAACAGGCAATTCCACAGCAGCAGATGAATCATTAGATGGGATGAATGTATGTAGTGTATCATCCAATAAATCATACCCCCCAACTGTCCCGATTCCAGCAGGACAGTCCCGATTTCGCGACTGCTGACCAGTTTGTCCCAATAAGTGGCTACAGTGGAGGCAGGGTTTTTATTTTATTTATTTATATTTTTAATTACTCTTTTAATTATGGCAATGGGGGTGGAGCTTGGGTGGGACAGGGTGGAGCTTGGGTGGGACAGCTTATTTGTCCCTATTTCGGGCTCCAAAAAGTTTGGGAGGTATGCAATATGCACAGATCTCAGTGTAATGTAGCACAGGTTCCTTTACTGAGGAATTCCTTCTGATGGTTTAAGGAGCTAATTAAAGCCCACTCTCTATATAGCTGACAACAACTGGCACCTCCAATTATCCTTCTGGATTATTTGCAGACTCATCCATTTTTACAGGATCACAGGAGACTCCAGGAATGTCACAGCTGCCCGTCACCTAGATCCGCAATAAGAAACCCAGAACAGATTTGTGGGAACTCTCTAAGAGCCCATCTTAAAGTGCATGACTGAGATTAAACACAACGGGCCACCCGTATTTACGCTTCGGAGGTGGCGTGAGGCATTTAAATCGTCCAGTATGGGCGTGCTTAGGCTCGTAAGTACGTGAGGCCTATACGTACGTCAGTACTTACGCTGTGTAAAGTTAAGGTAGGGTTTGGGAAATGTAAAGCGGAGAAAGTACGTACATGCAAGGGAACTGCCTAGGGGAGTGCTTAGAAAGTACGCTAGCGTAAATACACTATGCGATGAAACATATCAAGCGCATAGGTCTGGATCTACCCCAATAGTTACTTCTGTAATGTATATTAAATACAAGGGGTCTCACTTGCATTGATAATCCCCATAGATCAACAGGATCCATGACTCGGAGCTCTGATGGTGGATGGCCGTGTGATCCTCATTCCCGCGTGTGCAGGTGGAGACCCAGCTGTACGTATGCTGCCCAGGCCCGCCATCAGCAGGGACACCTTGATCCTGAGGATCCAGCTCTGAGCTGGAATTCTATGGGCTGTGTATGGGCACTCACACTTTGCGTTCATCTTTGCTTGCCCAGAGTGTAAGGGTTGAGCCTGGTTCTGGCCCAATAGATCTAAATGGACCTTTGGACAAAACCGTTTCAAGTGCATGTAAATTCCCAGAAGGGCCGTGGTCTGGATGGGTGCACACAGAGGGAGGGGATAGCTGGGTGTGGTTCGCCACTTTGAATGGCCCTTTTACGACAGGGCCATTTTCGCCAACAATTTTGCAATGTGGGACCCAAAGGGTGTGTCACTTCCCTGCCAGATTCAGGTTTACGAAAATCCCCAGCGGTGACAGGTATTTCCCCAACCCCAAACTTCAGCCTAACCCTTTCTTTCCATTGTTCTAACCCTTCCTTCCCTGCAGCCTGACCCTTAGTCTCCACTTGTAAGCTCCATCCTCTCCCCGCACCCTAACCCTAAGACTCCCTTTCTATGCTTGATCCCTTCCCCGCAGCCTAACCCTAAGACTCCCCTTTTATGCTTGATTCCTTCCCTGCAGCCTAACCCTAAGACTCCCCTTTTATGCTTGATCCCCTCCCCGCAGCCTAAGTCCCCTAACCTGTTACGTGTCACAATGGATACCATTGGGTGCTGTGGAGAAATATATTCGGAATAAGGGATATAACCAGGTACATGAGTGAGAGGGGTATATGATAGAAGGGATATAACCAGGTACATGAGTGAGAGGGGAATATGATAGAAGGGATATAACCAGGTACATGAGTGAGAGGGGGATATGATAGAAGGGATATAACCAGGTACAGTAGGGAGAGGGGGATATGATAGAAGGCATATAACCAGGTACAGGAGTGAGAGGGGGATATGATAGAAGGGATATAACCAGGCAAAGGGGGACCTTTGTAAGCGGGGAATGGGGGGGGGCAGCACAGTAAAGATGGTATCCCCCTGCTATGGAGACCTCCAGCTTTTACAGGATGTTCCAAGTTACATAGATTGGAAAACTCCTTTCAGTTGCTCTATGTAACTGCCTTAGAAGCTCATACAGGAACTTCCTGCATACATCAGGAGGAGAGCGCAGCGGAGGGACACTCAGCTAAGTTAAGAAAACATGATGGTGGGGGCTGGTGGCACATGATCAGGGTGCTGGGGAAAGGGCTGGAGACACAAGATGGGAGTATGGGGGGGCTGGAGACACATGATTGGAGTACTGGGGAAGAAGGGGGCTGGAGACATGATGGGAGTTCTGTGGAAGGGGACTGGAGACATGATGGGAGTTCTGTGGAAGGGGACTGGAGACATGATGGGAGTGCTGGGGAGCTGGAGGCACATGATGATGATACATGGGGGCTGGAGGCACATAATGGGGATACTGGGGGGCTGGGAAGACATGATGGGAATACTGGGGGGGCTGAAGACACATGATGGGGATTCTGGGTGGACTGGAGAGACATGATGGAAATACTGGTGAGCTGTAGATGGAGAGGGGGAGGGAGATGATAGGGAGGGGGAGATAATAAGGTGAATGGGGAGGAGGAGCTAATGAAGAGAAGGTGGGAATTATGAAGGGGATAGAGAAATGATAAAGAGAATAACGAGCGAGAGGTGATGAGAATGGGAGATATGACAGAAGGGATACAACCATATGCAATGCAGGAAAAATAAGGGGATACAGGGCCATCATCAGTAGTGACTACCAGGAGAGAGAGTTTCTATACCCACCAGCAGCAGTCTTCAGAACAGCGGGCCCATGTGCAGGGAAGAAGTGGTGAGGAAATATTACCTTACCAAAAGAGTAGTGGATACTTTGAATAGTCTCCCATCTGAGCTTTGCTAGAGGCTAATACAGCAGACTAATGTAACCACACCGCAAACAGAGCAGATACCAAAGCAGAATTCATTTACTGCCGCCCCTGTGATTAAACAAATAAAAATCTAGTGACAAGTGGTTGATTGCTCCATTAATGCACATTAATGCATATGACATGTTCTCACTGGAATGAACTAGGTCAGAACATTCTATCCTGAGGTCAAGTGAGGTCAGAAAGAATTCACTATCCTTAGATTCAAGTGCAAATATATAGATGCTTCCACTGAGTGACATGGTCATGTGACAGACTTAACGGGCAATACTTAAAATGACAATGTCTTAAAATTAGCATCATAGCTGACATGATCAGCTTGCAAACCAAACTTAAACTAATACCAGGAATGTGTCCCCCCTTCACCTGTTCTCCCAACTGGCCCCCACAGGGCAGAGTCTCCAATCTGCAAACACAAATATTTCTCTGCCCTTGTGAATTCCAGCAAAGATCCACATTCAGGGAACTGTAAAAAAAAAATCCCAAAATATCAGAGAGCTGATCTTGCAGCTTAGTGGTCGACGTTATGACCGCAGAACATGTGTTGTGTCTGACAGAGCACAAGAGCGGACAAGCCTGGATTAATCTGCAGCTTGATCCTCATTGACGTCCTCCAGGTTGTGGGATCAGTTGGACGGGAGATGGAGCTGGAAGGATCGTTCAGTGGGCAGTGTGGGTGGCACAGTCTATTTTGGGTGGATTGCTGCAAGGAGAACTGGATATGAAGGAACACATTCTGGGGTATATTTACAAAGATAATTTTCCTTTTCATGTGAAAATGGGCATTATCGCAGAAAAATTACGTTAAACATATTTACAAACCAATGATTGCCATGGAAAACTACAGTTTCCATGGCGATCCATTTAAATATCACTTCTATTTGCCAGCCTGTTGTTTTCAGAGCGAGCTGGCGCTTCATTATATTTACAAAGCCTGGGAGCGGCGTTTTACACTCTGATCACGCGTTAGGAGTAAGTATTCCAGCGATGTCCCCATATAAACCTCTTTTCCTTCCCCTAATAGCTGTTATTAGGGGGAGGAAAAGGGGGGCATGTATGGGGAGACCACTGGAATAAACCTATGTGTATAAATGTAAAAACAAAACAAAAACATTTTGTTTTTTTTATTACATTTTTAACATAAAAATAAATAATAATTGCAAAAGAAATAAAGAAAAAAGCGAAACTTACTCTACGGGAGATGAGTCCGACTCAGGTATATGAAGAATAAATGAAATGTCCTGCGATGAGGTCAGAGATCATCGTGGGACCTCGCAGGAGGGGTTAGTATTAGTAAATTTAATGAACGATGCTGGGAGGAGAAGCGAGCCTCGATCAGCATCGTTCATTAAAAGCATTAAGGTAAGTAAATAAACCCCTTTATTCTTCCTTCCTGGTGAAAGTTCACCGAAAGGGACAAGAGGTGACAGGTGTAAGGGTGCTGGAGTTTACAGTGGGTACGAGTCTTGGTGGCACGATTTGTATCATTAAGCCCCACAAAGGACCAAGAGCGGGATCCCGAAGTCCGTTGCTGCTGTGGTCAGTACATCATCCAGAGTTCTGTTATAGGATTATGGTGTGGTTCTAAAGTCATTACACACATGTAGACTTTCGTACTCAGCCTACCCAGGACTATATCTTAAATGCCCAATGGCCGTTGCGTTACTGAGAATAATACGTAATGGCTTAACCAGTTATAGAATTAGTTTCTTTGTGCTTTTCTGCTGTTTTCCAGTTAACCCTTGATTTACCAAGTGCCCCTGTTCCTTGCTCTTTCCTGCCACCTGTGTGCCTGTCCTCATCTCTTTACTGCTGCCTTCAGATCTCCCTGTTTTCTATCCTGTGTTTACCTACCTGCCTCTCTCCCTCATCTCCAGTGTGATTGTTAGTTTAATTCTGTCAGTGCCAGCCCCGGTCTCTGTTTAGTGTTTTTCTTTCCGTGCCTGGCAATATTCCATCTCACCAATTCCCAGTGTTTCCATGTCCACTGTGGTCTTCTTATTCTATGCCATCCGTTTACCGGGTTGGTCGCTTTTGCCCTCTTACTATCTCTGGGTGTTGGTGTTTAGTGTTAAATGGAAGCAGCATCCATGGACTGTGACCTGCTAGTGTCAACAGCCCAGCCTATCCCCACCATCAGGGGTTCTAGTGAAGACCAGACTCCTAGCTAGATTCCACATGATGTCATTCCGACTACATACTTGAATTGGCTCCTCTACTGAAACTGGCTCCAACTAGAGACTCTGCCAGAGTATAGGCTCACTTTTTAGCACCTGTATTTTTTTGACCTTTTTATTTCTATTATTGCTTTTTATCTCTCAAATTCCCTGGCAGGAATCCATAGTGAACAACACTGTTAATCAGTCCAATCTGACTTCTGACTGTACTGTCGGACCAACATTGCATAAGTGTGTATGTTCACAAGACTGTTTATAACATCCAATCCTGGTCACCTGGTTTGGTGAAATGATTTTTAAACTTGCTTAAAAATCAGAAGACCCGAACACCAAGTACCCCACCAATTTACAAGTGTGTACGCTCCCACGATTTGCTTTATCCAATTCTCCTCCTGATTCTGCCTCGTACAGTGCTGCCTTTGAGGATGGTCTGGTTAAGATTTGAAGAGTGTGTACAGTGATAGGATTGTTTCAGCAGATGGTTTCAGCAGATGCAGGTTGGAGGTCTGCTGTAACATTGGACAGTGTGTACATGGATTGGGCGTTGTATCTGCTGTAACATTGGACAAGTGTGTATCATGGATTGGGTGCTGTATCCATGACTTTGATCTGCTGTAGGATTGTGTACACAAACAGCTCAGGAAATGAATCTGAAAAGGACTGGACAAGTATAGACCCAATTTAAGTTTAATTTACAGTCTACCTCAATGTTAGATGCAGTATTTGTCCTATATATTAATAGGTCATATCCAAAACTTGTATTTACCTGTGATTGGATCTCTGAGAAAAAGTGCCCAGCAATCGCCGTGCTGCACCATCTACATCTTCTATTTTAACCATTCTCAATGATAGAATGTCTTAAGTTTTTGCTTGAAACACAGAAGTCTGAATGGATATGCAGAGAGGGGGAAATCTATACTGGAAATTAAGAGGAAGCGCCAATTTGTGATGTCAGTCCCGCCCCTCTCTGGGAAGTTACTCTTAAGCCTGGATGGTGTTACTTACCCGCCGCCTCGTTCCAGTCTTCTGTGCCGCCGGATCCTGCCGGCACACGTGTGCAGCCGCGTCTCCCGGCGGGCACGCGCAGCACACGTGTAACTAGTAAACAGAGCGGTCCCGCCACAAGGAAGTGATTTAAAGTCACAGTGCACCCAATCACCTGCAGTCACTTCCTATATAAATCCTTCTCCCAGTCAGATACTCGCCGGTTATAGACTCTGTCTGTCAGACCTGTGACCTGCTATACCTTGTGTGCCTAGTGTCTTGCCCAGTGCTTGCCTAGTGATCTGACCGTTGTTTGCCCTCTTGCCCTGCCATTGTACCTACCTTGCCCACTACCTAGTGTTCGCCTTCGCCCTCTTCTCCCACCTTGCTGTATACCTACCGTTCCCCATTTACCTACCTTTACCTGTTTGCCTGTGCCTGTATCTCTTCGGAGACTCTGTGTGCCTGCAGTGTGGTAGCCCCAGTCCGTCAGTCCAGTCCCGTGAGCTGTCTCAGTCCTCAGTCCCGCGTTCGTTCCCCATTACCTTTACCTGTTTGCCTGTGTCTGTATCTCTTCGGAGACTCTGTGTGCCTGCAGTGTGGTAGCCCCAGTCCGTCAGTCCAGTCCCGTGA
>WWET01001047.1:386415-399397 GCA_011038615.1 Limnodynastes dumerilii
CTCTTCCTTCCCCGAGTGTGCGTGTGTATGTGTGTGAGTGATATATTGACAGGTTAGCTACAGGTTAATACAATTTTTTAGCTATATTGCTCTATTTTCTTTATGTAATTTTACTTCTGAGGAATGTTGCCGCTAGCAACCACTCAGGTTCTAGCTGTCATTTACTTAGGTCGTTGTGGAAAGTAACATCTGGTATCTGAGTTGCTATGGGCAACATTCTTATGTCCTGTTTTAGAAGCTCTATTAAAAATAACCCAAAGACTGACGTGTACAAGATAAACCATGGACTGGCCTTGGTTTAATCTTTCTTATGCTTTTAATGTGGTCTTGGTACACTTTCTGAAAATCTGTGTGGTAATAAGTCATTGTTAGTTGTAGTGAAGAGAGTGTTGCCATAGTGACCAGTAGATCATACATGTCCTATATTCAATGCATTCTGATTAGGTAAATTACTCCCATGTTATATGATGCTGCCATAAGTCGTCAGGTGACCTCCTATATGGGGATATTTTGGCTCTTTATGCATTATAATTGCGGTGTTGATCATATTATTTTATATGAAGTAAAGTTTGAGTTGTGAACTTCGTAGGTAGGGGTAGAACATGTCCTTTTTATAATGTGATTTATATTCACTTGCTATTTACAAGACCGGACATGTTTATTTCATGACTTTGTTCCTTCTCCCTTTTCTGGTTTTTCTCTTGTAGCTTTTATGGCTTGGCAGTAAACATCGCTTTACCTGTATATTTACCCATTAATGCTATTCCTTTCTCCATAAATTTTTCTTGAGTTGTCAGATGTTATTCGTCTCTACAACCAGCCCTAAGGGAATCTATCTTAGATAGAAACAAAGCAAAATCAAAGTATAAAAGAATGAGGCGTTTTTGATTTCTTGTTTGGTGTATCACTATGGCTTGGTGTGGTGAGAGCGTCTTAGTCTGTGATTAAGTAAGCAAGCTTTTGAGGAACTGCATGTACCAGCATAACCTGACGAAGGAAGTGCTATTTACCTCAGAGATGTTACCTTCTGATTCATTGTTCACCCAACACTACTATAAGTCTGTGAATGTGCAATGGTGTTATCCTAACCCCAGAGGCGGAACAAGCGGGTTGTGGGCCCAGGTGCAAATAATATGTTTTGGCCCTGATGATATCCCAGTTTAACTGGTGGGGAGTTTTGACAGTGCGGTGATTACTGCTGTGGGCCCTTGTAACAGCATAGGCCCTGGTGCCATTGCACCTGTTGCACCAATTGTAGTTCCGCCCTGCCTAAGAATTCGTTCCATACATCTGCAGATATATGTTAAGCCACCATCCACTTACAAGGCTTCTCTATTTTGGTGGTCCTAACTCTAAAAATCCCAACTTTGGGTCGTATATCATGCATTTTTAAATTGAGAGCTCCCCCGGCAGAGGTCCCCAGGTCTCCAAAACAGCCACTCGGAGACAGCACTCTCTGTCAGCTACTATCCCAGACACGCTTTAAAACACACATCCAAGATGGAGGTTGCGCAAATTAATTTATAAGGTAATTATACAGCAGGTGTGCAAAGCAAGGGGAGTTTGCACAAATACAAAACAAGGCCTGGCACTCTAGCAATCACCCAGCAACTAACCATAACCTTCTATCTTTAAAATAAAAGATATAGTTATATCAGGACACAGGAAATGTGTGATTAATGGAGAGGAAGCTGGAATATTACTGTGAGCTTTATAAATAAATCGGCCCTTTAAATCCTTTGTCCCTGTATGTTTAAAGAGAAATGGGAATGTGAATGTAGCCATTTGCAGACCCTTTGTTTACATTTAGGACTCCACGCCTCAAAATCTAATGATCAACCTATCGTGGGTATGTGTGTGCCCTTTACAATGCGGTTATGTTAATATCTACTACTGCAGTTTTCAAAAACAAAAAATTGATGTGGGGTAAACACAGGTGGCGGCCATTTTGTTCAGAAGACTTTAGCCTAGTGATGGTGGGTCTTAAGGTCTCATGCTGTCCTTTGGGAAGTATCCTGTTCCCATTAAACCTATGACTCTTCTAGTTCATTCATGAAGTATTTCTCTCACCATGTAAGGATACAATCTCCAGACGTTTGGGTTCAGCCAAGAAAATGGCTGCTTGGAAATCAAAATGTACATGCGCGCTTGCATTGTTTTTAAAATTAGAAGCCCGTTACGTGCGGTTTTGAGTATTAGTATTAGAGTCCATATAGTATCTATGCTTCCAGCCCGTCCTGGGCCGGTGCAATGAGCAATGCAGTATGAACCAATGGAGATTGTTGGGACACCTGATTGGGAGGGTGGGCGATGACTGTTGCCTATAGCAACCAATCAGTTACTAGCTTTCACATTCTTTTTATATACTAGAGACTGTCAGCTAAAATCTGATTGGTTGCTATGCTCAACAGCTCCGCATTTGAAAACCCGCAGCTTATTAAATCTGGCCCTACAAGAACTTCATCCACCTGCTGTCAAAATATTTTGAAAGTTAAAAATGGAACGTTGGATTGTTGTAAATTTTATATATATATATATTATATTTTGACAAGTTGCAGTTGATCTTCAGTATGCAGAGTGTCTAATAAAAATTGATCATATAAAAATGTGTCCACAGATGCTTTCAAATCGTCACTATTTGTATTTCATACTAGTGCTCCTAAAATGTGTGAGACACATAGCATAAGCCGATGTATTATAAAATCAGTTAGAATGGTACACTGGCATGTTCTGTGATTACACAGAGCATGATTTCTGCATTGATATGGAGAGAGTATAGTATACAGCTATGGTTACTTTGCGGAATCCTTGGAATATCCCGGTGCCGTTGGTGCTGGAATTTCTTTGGCGTGTGGTTGGGAGAATTTTATGTTGTTTGTTTTATTATCACCCTTCCACTAATCTAAACTTCCCTGCATACCAGACTAATTTTATGTACGAAGGGCGAGTTGACTCTGCAATTTCTTTATTTTGTGGTTATTATAAACACTGGATGCGGTTGGCAAAGAATCCCGGCCCTTCGTTCAGCACGGAATGCTTCAGAATTCTTTCATACCACGATTGAAAGTAGATATTTGTTTTGTAAGCCCATACTTTCCCATTGCTGGCTGCCATATCTGCCTTTTTGCAGTGTTAACCACACCCTTGCATGGACGCACTTCTGATAGTCCGAGCTTCCCTTAAGTTTTCTAGCTCCAGCGCCCAAAAATGGCGGTGGTGGGGAAGTCTTGATCAGCGTGGGCACACCGATACCCACTTAAGATGTCCAACCTTTGGGTCGGAAGGCTTTGGAAGTGTCGTTCCTATTTAGCCTGGATGGGTTGCAATTGTGTAGTATGGGGTGAGAAAGCATCTGCTACCTGAACAGAATTTACGGATCCAGAATTCGTACTGGAAGTCTTTCTGACGGCGGGATGTAGGTGTAAAAGTTAATTACGCTGGGTGTGAGTAGCCGCTGCAAACGGCCCTTTTTCGAAAGGGCCTTTCCCTCCCAGCCAGTTCCAAACTGCCTGGGAAATTATTTTTGACTCGCAGAGGTAGAGCAATCAATACACTGAAGAAGATGCTGCGCTGAGGGGAAGTATACATTCAACGCCAACCCTTACCCTAATCCTAACCCTCCCCTTCCATGACCCTAACCATCTCTTCCCTGTAGCCTAAGACTCCCCTCCCCTTCCCCTTCCCCGGAGCCTAACCCTAAAACTCCCCGGAAAGTGATACTCTCCTTTCCAGTCATGTCTGCGGCTTCTGAAAAAAAAACAAAATGGCTGCCCTTTTGAAATAGAGACAGAAAAAAATTAGCTTTAGTCTGTTTCTGCTAAAAGACACTATTTGCGGTGGCAACTTGCACCAATTACATCCTATCCAGACTTCTGAACTGTCCCCATTATAAGAAGAAATATTCATGCGTATGAGGGGAGTGGTCTCATGCACGGAAGGCTGGATACAGCGGGGATGAGGCACCGGAACACGGCAATGTCATAAGTCTGGATCAAGTCCATTGTCCTCATATTACGCAATGGAGATATTTAGCAAATTTCCGAAGGTAAAATGCCTCCAGAGTATTGCCGTAATGGCTGCCACAATCTGAGGGCAGCATTGGCAGTGTAGGCCAGTGTGAAACAATGAAGGGGACTTTGTGCTCCTATCGGAGACTGCCACAAAATTTTGGTTTGCAGTTCCAGCAGATTTGCAAAATATCTGTGTCTCAGATTTGCCTACGACTATAAATCTGACCATACACTAGGACGATTATCAGTCCCAGCAGGGGGTGGCCCGATAAATGGGACCATTTCCCGATATCTGCACCATACACCTCCACTGCTGGGACCGATAATCCTAGCAGAAGAGAGGGGGGGGCCTGGGCACTCAGCACTGCTGCTTATCTATGTACAAAGCTGCTATGACAGCTTATAAGTATACCGTCAGAGCAGCATAGTACATAGATCTGCAGCAGCACCTTTCAGGAATAGGGGGCCATTCAGCTCCTGATTTAAATCAAAAATGTTAAAAGACCATATAATCGTACAAGAGCGTTTCTGGTGTGTTTAGTTGGCGTTTGAGAAATTAATCTTGGCAATAATTAACTACAGCGATTATTTGATAATTGGGTGATCGGGCTGATAATCGCTCTAGAGAATGGCCAGATAGAGTTGACAGCGAGACGTGATACATGGCAGAGATCTGCGAAGCACTGCAGTGGCAAGAAAATGGTACTGCGGCTCTCCTGCAAGTAATGGACCGGATCAAGAATGACGCTAAACAGCCAATTTCCGCACGTGGCGGTCCCATATCAGAAAGCACTATAAACTACAAAGCATGAACACCGCTCGCGTGTATGGTAAATAGGATCACACTGTCATAACTTTGCTTCTGCTGCGGTGGCGTAACAAGTGCGTCCTTCAATCCGTATCCAGGCTAAATAGTCGTCCGTCCACGAATGTAGATTTACATGCCCTTGTTTTTCTGCAAATTGACAGCACTGAATCCCATAAAATACATTTAAAAAAAAATTATCACTACTTGGGCACTATTGGGAATCCGCCTCAACATGTCTCGAGCTCTGTGAGATCAGTTACGTTTTTGTAGGTCTCTAAATATTTCTTTTGAGTCCATGTGACCCTTTGAGGTTTTTGCCGCTGTATAACGTTACCGCGGTATAACGTTACCGTGCTATCTGACAGCATTCTGCACTTAACCCCTTTGTTGTAGGATAAAGCTAATTAGTGTGAAACAAATGTCCAGAGTTACCTAGCGAAAATGCAATCTTTCCCTCTGACTTGGCAATCGGCTCAGTTCTAGCAGTCTCGCCCCCACCCCTTGGCACGAACCAGAGTCTTTTGGAAGGTTGAGCGGACTTTAAATAATCCAGGCCCTGACTAAAAGCTCCCTGTTTACATTGCGATATCGTCTGCAAACACCCCCGTTCCGATCGTGCACGCTTCCCATCTCTGTGAGTAGGTGATTATTTAGCAAGTGCCTCATCGCGTACATAGCTAGGTATGTGATCACGTAAGTCTCCTCCTAGCGAATATATTAGCTTTTGGCTGCTACAGTTTATGGCACGTTTATGTTGTTTATATTTTCAGCCATATATTTTTCTCCCCTCCCCAACTGTCCAGAGACTTTATCATTTTATTGGGCCTGAACCAGACTCTATAATGGCAGCCAATTTGCGCACGCGGCATGGGTAAGTCTGGCTGTGGGATTGCACTGTGCATGCACACGGCAGATGTTGCTCATCGTAACTCTGATCGTCCGTAAATTACGTATGTAACTCCGTACGATAGGGAGTTCTGAACATGTCAGTCAGCTAAGTTGCGTGTATGACAGGATCTTAATGGTCTTAAGTCTGGATCAAGCCCATTCAAAACAAAAAAAATAGGGCTACAATGGGCTTCTTTATATATAGTTTTCTTAAATCAGAGCTTGATATATCCGGATGATCGCTCTAGTGTAGCGCCAGCTTAACTCCCAGTTCTGGATTAAACCCGTTGGGCCTGATCCAGACCTACACTCGTGTGCGGGTACACAGCGGCCATTACTGCGCATGTGTGGGGAAGATGTTACGGTCTGAAAATCTTTGCGGAAGATTAAGATGGCCTTAATCGTAACCGCTTTGTGTTACCGATCATGGGGGGCGTGTCTGCCATACGAAAGCCGTAACCACGCACCGAGGGCAAGGTGAGGCATTTAAATTGTACAGTATGGGCGTCCTTAGTGCCGTTAATACGCATTGAATGTACACACGGCCGCGGGTACGAACACCAAAGTTAGGGGAGGGTTTGCTGAGTCTATGGAAACTAAACTAGGTACGAGCAAGGGGAGCGCCTACTGCCGTGCATCGGAGGTACGTTCAGCTTAAATACGCTACGCACAGGAGCGTAGGTCTGGATCACGCCCATTGTGCCTGTTGAAGGGGTTCCGACAATGGACCAGATCTGACGATAGTACCAGCGTGGATTTGCCGACCGGATCCAGATTAAAGAGCGTCAGGCATGCGCCCTCCAGATGTTACGCTAGGATTACTATAGTAATGCGTGCAAATGGGCTGTGCTTCCCTTCTGCCCGCTAAAGCGGGCGGGGGGAAGCATGTAAAGTGTACAGTGTGGGAGGGGGCTCCCACACTGTAGCGGATCAGCGGTCGTACGGACCGCTGATCCGCCCGTCGCATTTAAGGCAGGCTTATGGCAGCGTAAGCTGCCATAAAGCCCACACGACAGAGGGGAGTGTGCACTCCCCTCTGTCTCGCGTAATTTCAGACCCCCGCGCGCACGGAAAGCACGCGGGGGTCTGGATCCGGTCCTGTATCCTCAAATACAGTCCAGATTTTCCAAAAAGCTTGCATTTATTTTGCTCAGCCCTAATCCAAGCCCTTTTAGTGTAACTTCAATACACCTCTATATATACTTAACCTCTCCATTTACTATATCACCTGCATGTTAGAGTTATAAAAGCGATGGCCATCTTCCCTGGAAAGGTTAATCCTTTTCAAACCCTTTAATCAGCTAGGATTTAGCTGCATTGTTTGTGCAACCTCATTTTGATTGGCTAGACGCTGGGGCCAATCAGGTGATTCGTACACTCACATCTAAAATTCAATCAAGTGAACAACAGTACAGGTGATGGGAGGAGCCGGGTCCTTTGTATAAAAGTAAACAACAGCAGAGTTCCTTGTTGTTTTATCAATTGTTAATCACTTTGTAAACATCGCAACCTCTCTTCAAAGACAATTGTTTTCTATGACAGATTTGTTTCCTATGTGCCTCACTGACTCCCATAATCCTTTGCCTCCGAGAGAACCCTACCCAATATAATCTCTGTTCTTATCGGAAAGAATGCTTTATTATGCAAAGGTTTTTGACCTCTAGTAAACATACAGGCTTTAAAGCCATAATGGAATTATGTTTAATCTTGTAAACAGTAAAACATACTTCTATTTTTTATTTTTAAGTAAATAAATGCTAAGAGCAAGATGAAGTTGCAGATGCGGCTCTCGTGTATGTGCAGCCTTTCCCTTTAATCGCTGAACACTGCAGGAGAGTCACTTGTGAAATTGCATGTTCTGTTCTCTTCGCCCACCTCCCATCGTTCCTTCGACATTGGCACAAAGTGTGATCTCTGAAGAGAAGCGCACATCGAATAATTAGATGCTCTTCTGCATCTACAAAGCTGTCACCGGGTTCCAGAATTCTCCGGTTCCCCATGTGCCAGGGAATATTCCGCTGTCTATTACGCTAATTATGTAGGCGGAACGTAGAGGGGGCGGTTTAGCAAGTGTACAAAAGAATGTCACGTTAAAGGGTGTTCATTAAGGGAGAACTTCTTGCAGATGTGATGCTCGATACAGATTGTGCGTGACTGTAGCCGTGTGCGCTTTTTTTGTAAATCCACGCAAGTCCAGATTACGTTTTACAAGAGGCGGTAGAGGGGGCGGTTTAGCAAGTGTACAAAAGAATGTCACGTTAAAGGGTGTTCATTAAGGGAGAACTTCTTGCAGATGTGATGCTCGATACAGATTGTGCGTGACTGTATCCGTGTGCGCTTTTTTTGTAAATCCACGCAAATCCAGATTACGTTTTACAAGAGGCGGTTATTTAAATGATGAAAGAGATGGTAAAAGGTGCATTGGAGAGGAGTCTGCCATTTCCCTAGCGACTGTACTGCGTTTCCTCTTTGTGTAAGAGGTTGTTTCTCAAAAACTTCCGAAATGTCGCCAATCTGACCTTTTTATAATAATATTGAGACCGTGCGGAAGTCAGGATAGTTTGTAAGGGCTGAAGCCCCTATTGCAGGCCTGGCCAACCTGTGGCTCTCCAGGTGTTGTGAAACTACGAGTCCCAGCATGCTTTAACTGCATAGGCATAGCGAATACCTGACAATGCATGCTGGGACTCGTAGTTTCACAACACCTGGAGAGCCACAGGTTGGCCAGGCCTGCCCTATTGCATTACTTGCACACCTTTCTTCCCACATTGTGGAGGCACTTCCTGGAAGTAACTTTTACCAGGACGGAATTCAGGAGTCGTATCCGTCCTGCTAAAGCTGCACTTAAAACGGGGTGTTTTCCGTCCGCCCTAGTATTAGTATCCAGTCCAATGTGATAAACCTTTGCATGTAGTCCAGACTATTCCTTACTAAATGTTGTTTACAGAGAAAAACGTAAAGTTTAAGTAAATGAGAGGCCTTCCCCTTGATGTGGCGGTAGGTTGGACTTTAAAGGAATGTCATTATTTATACTGTATAACTTACCAAATTGCCCAACCTGGCCTCCTGGCTTCATCGGGTGAACTCTGGCCCTGTCAGGTGACCTCTTAGCGACCCATTAAATGAATATATACAGAGGAAGAACACGCAGTCCTCACTTTCCTGCCTTCTGATTGGTCACTTTGGGCCGCAGGCTTTGCTTCATCACAGTCCACACATCGCCCACTACTGATGTAAATGTGTATGAGCAGGGACTGACCTAAACTCAAGAGACGTTACTCTTACCTGGTAGTTATGTGTTCATTAGTGGTGCAGCTTACCTGTCCCCTCTGGTGTTGTTGGTGGGGTGTGTGAAAAGCCGGAATGGACAGCAGGCAAATCTTGCCTTTGGAACGATCGTATATGGCTGTCTTTGCCTTTCTAGGTTGAGGTTAGATATTCCCGTTATAGCTTGTAACACTTGTGTAATAGGCCTGTTGTTATGATATTACATATAGGTGGGTTATTTAAACTTTATTAGCAAGACTAAAGGTAACCTCAGGGGAATTCTATCGTTAGAAGACCTTAAAGATTAATCCAGTTCTTCGCCATTTTTCTAGATGGACTTTTACCAACTTTTAATATTTTTTTTTTTTTTTTTTTTCCTTTTTTTTTAAAAAAAACTCGCTTATATATGAAAGAAACAAAATTTAAGAGGAAAAAAAAAACTATTTATCACATTTTCTCCAAATAAGTATACAATTAATGCTGGACCAAATCCAGAACCAAGTAAGCACGGCGCTCGTAATTCTTCACAGCAGACACTATAATGTGCTCCAAGTGTGGTTCTATACTCCATACCTGTGAGGGTGGTGCACTCTCCTCATACCTAGGGAGCTTCGGTACCCTGAACTCTACCATAATGTTTATGCACACGCACGTCCCTGTGTGTACTGAGGATCAGATGTAAGGGCTTAGTCGAGTCAAGTCCATCGTTGAAATTGGTTGCGCGATTCCGAATAGGTCTTTTGTGCATTCCTACACGTAACTACCAAATTGGCACAGAACGTCCATACAGAGTACTTAGTGGCCCTTCATACGCTATACTAGACCCGATCCTCTGACTCGTTCCACATCCCTTATCATGGCCGCTTCTTCTCTTTAGAACATCAGATTTTAAATGATATGAAAATGTAGATTTTATTTGCCGCTTTATTTGTCTTTGCGAACATTTCAGAGAAAAATGTACAAAATTTACTGAGCGTTTCCTTATTGCGACCATTAAATCCTGCCGGTCAATGCTGACTTTCCTTGTTACGGAAATAACATCACAGCTTGCGTCCCAGTATTACCCAGAATTAATTTTTATTAAATGTATGGAAATAACCATATAACGCTTTGCCGGAGTGGAATGAAGGCTGTCGTAGCTACTGACTGTAAATCTATGACTTGTTTAGAAGCAACCTTCCAGAACCCACAGGCACTTAATCATGGACACGGCATGTTTTTGTAGCGTTTCGTATCGTGTTTACAACACGGCATTCTCGACGCTAAATGATTGCTTTATTTGGAGAACTGCAGGGTCAATCTAAACAGTTTACACTTGTTCATTGTGTGTGTACAAGACAGAGTAGGGACATCTCTCTGCAGAGGGTGTTTGTAATATGCTCGGTAGTCGGGTATCTGTGTATTGTTTTTGTTTTAGGCAGGGAAAATCCTTTTCTTAAGGCACACTGTTATGGAACAGTTGGATTTTTTAATTGGCATTTAAAGTTGAGATGGGAAATGTCACCTCTTAACATTCATTTATGAGAGAGAATACATCCCCCCTCCCCATCCCCAACACCTCCATCTGGTGTGTTCTCGTTGCAGAAAGCCAGGAGCATAACTACAGGGGGTGCAAGTGGTGTGTCTGCTACGGGGCCCAAAGCACTATTTTAAGCTGTCAACCTCTGACATCTTGCTTACAGTGCCACGGCCCCCTCCTCCGGGCCCCGTAGTGCTGTCACACTGTGACATCATGAGCACTTCTCTAGACCTTCCAACATAACCCATTCCACTGTGTACAAAATACTCTGTTCCTTGAGCTGCCAGTAAGTTACTATGGTAACCACCTGTGTTGAAGAGAAAAATGTTTTTCAAACATCCATTAATTCATTAATATTAGGATCAGGGTATTTTTTACAGCGCTGAGGTTGTGAGCTCGATTCACACTAGGATTTATCTAAGTTTGTATGTTCTCCCCGTGTCTGCGTGGGGTTCCCTCCGGGTGCTCCGCCTTCCTCCCTAATGCCAAATCATGATGGTAGGTTAATTAGCTACTGACTTAATTATTATGCATACATACATACATACATACATACATACTAATTAATAATAAAATTGATGGAATGGGCGATGTTTGAGGGTCTGCTTCCCTCGTGTGTGAGCATGGTCGGTGGGGGGCATATTTTTGCCCCTGGGGTCACAACTTGTTGTTCCACTGATCACTGAACTGAATAAGCAAGAATAGGCATAACAGGAGTATACAATTTTACTTATTTCAATTTAATAAATGGTTAAAAAGCCTAAGAGTATTACCGGGAGCTGGAGCTAGACTATGAGATGCTGAGTGGTTTGTTGTTTCTCATTATAGGATATTATATTAGGAAATGATGGACTTTGGCCTGGTCACACAATACTCTCATAACCCCAAATTCTTTGTCCTAGAGAGATTACTTTAATAGTATTATAAGATTTTAGGCTCAGACAATAGATTTTTTTTTAATTTTTTTGTTATTTAATTTGAACAACTTTATTAGTGTCCGTTCCCTGGTACAATAATCATTCATAACTACAGTTCTGCATTCGTATTCTAAACAGATAGGCCGCTCCTATTCACTGTCCTCTAATTTGCCATACACACAGGGTTTACACTGAAAGCTTTTACAACGAGAGTGCTCTTCCCCGATGTCTTCAAAACCCCCCGATGTCTCCATCTGTCCATCCATATTTAATTCATATTATCCATATTTAATAGTCTTCCTTTTGTGTTCTATGCTTTGTTTGCCTATTGCACGGTGCAGCAGAATCCTGTAGGGGCTTTAAAAATAATCAATAAAAGATATCATTTGGATTAATTGGATTGTTTGCTAGAAGCTATTTTATCTCTGCATTTTTAGGTTCTTCATTCCCCCTTTTTGATTACATTTTTCCTTGCACCTTTATGCATAAAATGTGAGTTTGTCTAATAGAAGAGAGAGCAAGAAGCTGCCTCTCTATCGGTGTGTAGGTGGCTTCTAATTCTGTCCTCTGCACATGAAGAATGTTAAGCCGGTGTGTACAGCGGTGTTTATCACTTGGCGGACGTAAATTCTAATGTAGGAGCGTATGTCTTGACCTAAACCTAGGAGAAGGATATAAAGTTAGAAAAGAAAAGTTTAATTTTATTTTTAAACCAGATTATTCGTCAATTTTATATAACCATTTAACTGTTGTAGATGGTTTGTTTAAATTTACAATTCCTATTTTTCCTCCAACCTGAGGAGAAAAGGAATCTAGGCATCGCTATCAGGAGACCTACAGGGAGGTAGGAAAGCAATGAGAAAGGCAAGTCAGATGCTTGGTTATGTAGAGAGAGAGAGAGAAGAAGTAGTGATGTCACTTATGAGGTCATTGGTGCGGCCTCACTTGGAATACTGTGTTCAGTTCTGGAGGCCATGGGCCGAATTCATAACTGCGATCGTTCTTCCCATACGTCAGTATTTTACCGTCTATAGCTACCACGCGTGCGTAGTAACTATAGTACGTTATCTATGTACAATAAAGACCGCATGTACACAATCTACGTAGCAAAACGCTACGTAGATAACATGCAATAGTTACTATGCATGCGTGGTAGCTATAGACGGTAAAATACGGACGTATGGGAAGAACGATCACCGTTACAGAAAGACATAAATACACTGTAGGCTGTGCATGGCCTGTGTCACACGACATACAATGAGAGACTAAAGGATATAACATGTATAGCTTGGAGCAGAGAGAGGTACCAGGTACAGGAGGGAGAGGGGTATATCATAGAAGGGGTATAACCAGGTACAGGAGGGAGAGGGGGATATGATAGAAGGGATATAACCAGGTACAGGAGGGAGAGGGAGATATGATAGAAGGGATATAACCAGGTACAGGAGGGAGAGGCGGATATGATAGAAGGGATATAACCAGGCACAGGAGGGAGAGAGGGATATGATAGAAGGGATATAACCAGGCACAGGAGGGAGAGAGGGATATGATAGAAGGGATATAACCAGGCACA
>WWET01001047.1:413660-424713 GCA_011038615.1 Limnodynastes dumerilii
TCAGCAGGCGGAAGGCAGTGTAATTACGGACGACTGGTGGGAGTGTCCAGGGGAGCGCATAGATTTTACGCTTGCGTAACTACGATGCGAGCTAGTTCGTAACACAGACGTAGGTCTGGATCTGGCCCCTTATTTCTACACAGACAATACTTTAATGACTACCACCAGGGGTGGAACGTGACCAGTTCGGGCCACATAGTAAGGAGGTGGGGACTGAGTTTGCATAGTTGAGGCTGGGTGGAGCCATGCTGTATTGGGGGTGGGGCTGAGTGTGCCTGTCTGCGTGAAAGAAGCTGTTAGAGATTGACAGCTTAAAACAGCGCTCAGCACTTCATGTATGAGGAATGAGCGCTGTTTAGAATTACACTGCAAGACGCTCAGCAACCTTAAACACTTCAGGTGTTGTGAAGCAACATCTCCCAGCATGCCGAAATAGTATAGCCGAAAACTGGCGAAGCATTGTGGGACTTGTAGTTTGACAATACCTGAAGGCCTGATCCAGAGTTTGAGAATAAGGGCAAAACAGGTACCAGTGTACAGCTCGGCTAAACCATTCTGCAAAATAAGGGGAGCTAATTAATTTATTTTTTTTTACATGGAGGTAAAATAATTTACTTTTGCACATAGAACTCACATACTGCATAGCTTTATGTTTCATATATAAATTAGAGTTAAGCTAGGAAAATCCAACTCTCCATTCTAATTCTGCTTTCACTATTTAGATTTGCCTCCCCTTGCAGTTCACCATGGTATAGTTCAAGTCTACACTTGCACCTAAAAAAAAAGCTGTAAGTGCAGCTCTGGATTAGCCCCCCGAGGTTAACTAGGCCTGACATAAAGGGGCTGATTCAGATTTGGTCAGTAAGGGCAAAACAGGTGCAAGTGTACAGCTCAGCCAAACCATTTTGCAAAGTAAGGGGTGCTAATTAATATTAATCTTTTGCATGCAGAGAAAATACTTTTTTTTTTCCATCCTAAATAGCTTTATGTGTATTCTATAAAAGAGAGTTGAGCTAGGAAATTTCACCTCTCAATATTCTGCTTTCACAAATTAAAATCGAATCACCTTGCAGTTCATCATGGTATTACTCAGGGCTATACTGGCTCCTAAGTTGTAAGTGCAACTCTGAATCATCCCCAAAGTGTCCCACTTTCTCATTCCTCCTATTAGGTTTATAGGCTGGTCATAGTTTAACTATTAAAATGCTAATGAATAATTGTGTGGATAATTGCACAAGTTTAGCATCATTTTTATACATTTAAGCTGACCTTTGCATTGTTTTGGTGGAAACTCTGTACATAGTGCTTATCACTGAGCTAATGTAGACCTTTGAAGGACTTTATCCCTTCAGCAGTGAAAGCTTGGGGACGAGCCAGCTCTCATTGCATGGGAAATCCCCTCTCTATTTGTTTGGCTTAGGGAGAATATTTAATTAAGGATTTATTGTTTAAACTACCTGCACTAATAAATGTTATTAAAAGAGAAAGGCTGAGGTGTGTCCAGGACCCTGCCCTAAAATCTGTGCATGGATCTGCATCCTTCTGTGTGGATCTTCTGCCGCCCGCTTACCTTACTCTGTAATTAATGCCTGTTCTCACCTCTCTGTAGAATTTGTTTAATGCCCATATGCATGGAAAACCTATCGTACGGACAGGCGGAAGGCGGTCTAATTACGGACGACTGGTGGGAGTGTCCAGGGGAGCGCATAGATTTTACGCTTGCGTAACTACGATGCGAGCTAGTTCATAACACAGACGTAGGTCTGGATCTGGCCCCTTATTTCTACACAGACAATACTTTAAAGACTACCACCAGGGGTGGAACGTGACCAGTTCGGGCCCCATAGTAAGGAGGTGGGGACTGAGTTTGGATAGTTGGGGCTGGGTGGAGCCATGCTATATTGGGGGTGGGGCTGAGTGTGCCTGTCTGCGTGAAAGAAGCTGTTAGAGGTTGACAGCTTAAAACAGCGCTCAGCACTCCATGTATGAGGAATGAGCGCTGTTTAGAATTACACTGCAAGACGCTCTACAACCTTAAACACTTCAGGTGTTGTGAAGCAACATCTCCCAGCATGCCGAAATAGTATAGCCGAAAACTGGCGAAGCATTGTGGGACTTGTAGTTTGACAATACCTGAAGGCCTGATCCAGAGTTTGAGAATAAGGGCAAAACAGGTACCAGTGTACAGCTCGGCTAAACCATTCTGCAAAATAAGGGGAGCTAATTAATTTATTTTTTTTTACATGGAGGTAAAATAATTTACTTTTGCACATAGAACTCACATACTGCATAGCTTTATGTTTCATATATAAATTAGAGTTAAGCTAGGTAATTTCACCTCTCAATATTAATTCTGCTTTCACAAATTAAAATTGAATCCCCTTGCAGTTCATCATGGTATTGCTCAGAGCTATACTGGCTCCTAAGTTGTAAGTGCAACTCTGAATCCTCCGCAAAGTGTCCCACTTTCTCATTCCTCCTATTAGGTTTATAGGCTGGTCATAGTTTAACTATTAAAATGCTAATGAATAATTGTGTGGATAATTGCACAAGTTTAGCATCATTTTTATACATTTAAGCTGACCTTTGCATTGTTTTGGTGGAAACTCTGTACATAGTGCTTATCACTGAGCTAATGTAGACCTTTGAAGGACTTTATCCCTTCAGCAGTGAAAGCTTGGGGACGAGCCAGCTCTCATTGCATGGGAAATCCCCTCTCTATTTGTTGTGCTTAGGGAGAATATTTAATTAAGGATTTATTGTTTAAACTACCTGCACTAATAAATGTTATTAAAAGAGAAAGGCTGAGGTGTGTCCAGGACCCTGCCTTAAAATCTGTGCATGGATCAGCATCCGTCTGTGCGGATATTCTGCCGCCCGCTTACCTTACTCTGTAATTAATGCCTGTTCTCACCTCTCTGCAGAATTTGTGTAATGCCCATATGCATGGAAAACCTATCGTACGGAACGGAGTTTGGCACAATAGAAGTTCTGATGTGGAACATCTGGCGTACACATATGTACTTCCATAAACCTTCTTAGTTAAGGATCCAGCCCTATGTAACGAATACTTCAAACAAATTTTGTTAACTACTGATGGTGGGAAATTGGCAGATACTCACCTTGGTGTAGCCTTGGGGTCTACCATTATCCCTGCTAAAGGTCTCTATAACACTTATCTTGTCCAAACACTCTATAAAAAGGGACTGATCAGCCAACAAAATGCTTCTAAAATGATCTGCTTCAATAATCAGAAGAGTCTGACTGCAAGTGAGCTGATCCCATTCATTCTAATTATATAGTGCAGAAGTGGCCAAACTCACTCTTTGGCCAGATTTACTAAGCTGTGGGTTTAGAATATTGCCCATAGCAACCAATCAGATTCTAGCTGACATTTTCTAGTATAGCAATAGTTAAATGAGATCTAGAATCTCAGTGGTTGCTATGGGCAACATCTCCACTTTCCCAAACCTGACACTTAGTAAAGCTGGCCCTTTGTGTTCTACCTATGGTTCATTTTTTCTAACTCTCCTTGTTGAAGAGTTTGAGATACGTTTGTTGCTAAATGAGACAATTTTAAAGATCCACAGGTAGTAGAAATTTCACCTATTCTCTGAGTAGACCAGGAAAACTTGGTCTGTTGGTAGATCATGAGGACAGTTTGACGATGTAGACTTCCACTATGTGTAGGCAGACTAGTACACGCATAAATTATTTTATTTACTGTCACATGCATAGAAATGGTGATTTTTGAGGAAGAGACTGGGTGGAACAAAACAAAACATATTTTTTTTAGCCAGTTGACATTTATCTGAGTTATTCAGTGAATAGAAACTCACTTCACCCTACAGCTGCCACAACACTTGAACATTATTAGTAAGGTGAGTTCCTTGTTATATAATGATATATCAACAAAACTGCCCGGCCATTGAGCTGTGGCCATAATCGCTCTGTACTTTTAATTTTTTTTTCCCTGTGTGTCTCTTTCACTTTTGTGTCACTTTATCACAAGGATTAATGGGTTCAGTAGCCCTTAAGGTTTATGAGTTCCCAATATCTAGGAGGAGAGGAAAGTTAGTTGTGTGACACTCTAGTTCCTACTCCCCTTGCCCCTCTTTGATTGGGGGAGACACAATTGTTGGAGATCCTTATGTTGTATCCAGGGACAGTTGAAGGTCTCCTTAGCTATAGTAAAGGGGATCCACCAACCCTTTTCAACCTAGGGATCTTTACTGGTTGCAGGATGGCAGGAGCACTTGGACCTCTTCTCCTTTCAGATCCATTCTAATCCCTGGGAACTGGACAAAATAAATCTTGCACTATTTTGCCCAAACTCTGCACACTTGTGGGCATAACTCTGCCCACTTTCCCATAAGTCAACACCCTTTGTGGCCTTAAATTGTGAAAGTGCAGCCAAAATAGGACAGGAAGTATTTCAACTATCTGTGAGGAGGTGTCGGAAGTGTAATTTTACGTAAGTCTGAATAGGGCAGAATGGTTTCTGATCAGGTAGCTCACATGCAAATAAGGAGCAAACGCAATCTGAATGAATGAAAGGAAAATTCGGAAGTGAGGCTCTGGTCCAATGTTTTTACTATATCTAATATTTATGCTATCCAAACAGGAGCTCTTTGTCATATATTTCTGTATTTTATGTGTAGATTTGATGTTTATAACATTTATTAAAGCTATGTTTCTGAACAGGATTTATAATCACCGTAACAATTGCTGTCCTTATAGATAATAATGCACAAACACTTAAATATGGAACTAAGGGTCATGTGATCTAACCATAGGCGTTGCAAGTCTCAAAATAGGAGGGAAAACTCTGCCTCCTATTCAGTGCATGTGTGACCGGTCTGCTAGTTAGTGCATGTGTACAAATCGCTACTCTGCAAATGTACGGGCTGCCAACCAGTGCATGCATGCGCAGATGTCTTACAAGAGTGTTGTGACAACCTAGGGTGGCAGTCAACTGTATGTTTTGCAGATGCCTGGTCAGTTCCACTGTGCGGGGAGAGGCTGCAACCATAGACTACCAGGGCCCATGGATCTAACCATGGAGAGCTGTTCCATAAGTTTCATCTTATGGAGATAAAGAAAAATATACTTATATCTTCGGAAAAGATTTGCAAATAAGAACTTATTTTGTATGTGTGTGTAATTAAAGCTTTTGCTCTCCTTCCTTCTGCACCACCAATCACCTCCCATACTGTAGTTTGTAAGTAATTATTTTTAGGGGAGAAAGAAGACATACTAGGCCCATAGCAAGAGGCGGGGCCTGAGCTGTTTTGCCCCACCCCGTGTGTGCGTAGTGCAGCTGGAGACCACTCTGCATGCAGCTGTCAGAAGATGGCAGCTTAGAGAGTCTGAGCGCTAAGCGCTGTTTCTAAAGTCGTTGCTATCAGCTATTTATAAGCAGCTCTCAGTTCTCATAAACCTAGCACTGTCTTAAGCTGTCAGCCTCTGTTCCATGGGTACATGGTGGGCAGCTGCCATGGGCTCCCTTCTCCTTGGGATCCTGTAAACCCCTGCACTCATAGTAATTACACCACTGATTATGTTGCTTTCCTAACAAATATTCCTCAATCTTTTACAATCAGAAAATTTTGGAACCCGCACTACAGCCTAATGGATTGCACCAAGGAGTATTAAAAATATACTTCACTGCACAAACACAAATCAGCTTGAATATAGTGTTACTTCAAAAAGTTAAGCTCATAATACAGAGAAATACATATTGGATATAGTGCTTCTTTAAGAAGCTCCTTTTGCTTCTACATCAGTTTTCACCATAAACTGTACAATAAAGTCTTTCATTCATGTTTGTTTGAAAAAAAGGGAAAAAAATCTATTAGAAGAACTGTCCGACAGAAGATAATGGAAATTCAGTGATTTTAAAGTTGGCCTTTCATACTGCCGTCTATTAATACATTTGAAGATAATTCAGCTTTGTAGGAACTAGAAGTCAGAAGTTTAAGCAGGGTTCATGATTAAACATAATTATAGGTCTTCATAGTTGTTTAACTATCTACCAGTGGATGAAAGAAATGTCTTTATATGTTATATCCAGTATCTGTGAACTTAAAAGAAAGCCTACGGCTGTACACATATATACATAAAATAAAGAAGACATTTAATCAACTAAGTAGAATTGTTAATGGACTAAACAGAATGTAAAATATTGTCCAATGCTTAAAACTTCTCAGAACTGTCAAAGTAATTATTCTATTTGCTTGAAGCTACTGATACAACTTCCAAGAGCCTTTAATGATTCCCTACTGCACAGACCCATTGAAACAAGGCTTTTTTCTGTGTTCTATTTAGATAATTATTGTGAATTACAATGCCTCTCTCCTTTTGCCTTGGCATAAATCCACGTGGGAAGGGCAAAAGTTATCCCAACACAAAGATTAAACTCACTGGCCTATTGGCTCATGTAGAGGTCATCTTAAAATACTCAGTAGTTAATCATAAATACTGGTCACTGAAATATCTGTTCAGCGTGCACTGGTATTTGAAGCATAAATAAAGGAAGTAATTGCCATACTACTGATTAACCACACAACAAGGCTTGTAATGCCACCAGATATTGGGATCTGAAGTAAGCTAATGCCATTGTTCTGTCCTGCAGGAATATGTCAACTGGAGAGCTCAACTGGCCAACTCCAATGAAGGCCATCGGTGCCCAGAACCTACTGACAATGCCCGGGGGTGTCACCATCTCCGGATACCTACACAAAAGAGGAGGCAAACAGCTGCAGCTCTTTAAATGTAAGTTCTTTAAATACTGTGATTTAGGGTTTCTTTCTCTTTATTGTGTCTGATATTGTATTTCTGAAACACTTGAGAGTCAAGGCATAATCTCTTGTTATAGATATTTGGAGGCACAGCTGAAAAAAGAAACGTGTTAAAATGCAATTAAACTGTGCAAATGGAATTAGAGTTAAGGGGTGTTATTTCCTAGTTGAACTCTAATTGCAGTGTTAAATTTAATCTTATTTTAGACGTACCGGACGTATTTCAGACCGCATTTACGCAATCTACGTAAGAATAAGATCTGTAGATTACGTAAAAAAAATGACTACGCATGCGCAGTTGTAAAAATCGCTAAACACCGGACGTATATGTTATACGTCCGGTACCCTAAATACGTGTCTAATATTAAAAGATTAAATTTAACACTGCAATTCAACTAGGAAATAACACCCCTTAACTCTAATTCCATTTGCACAGTTTAATTGCATTTTAACACGTTATTTATGTTACACGTCTGGTACTCTAAATACGGGCCTTGATCTTTTTGTTTATGATTTTTTTTTCAAAGAACAATTTACACTCCTCAGGCCTGATCCAGACCTACGCCCGCGAGCGTAGCATATAATCGCCCGGGCGTATAAACTTTCACGCCCATGACACACCCATTGATTGTACCGACTTACGGCGGCTGAACCCTACCCTAACTTTTTCCAGCGTGCGTACGAATTTTCGGACCGATACGCTGGTCGTATGGGGCTTAGCACGCCCATACTGTACAATTTAAATGGCTATCCCCGCCTCTGTGTAGTAACTCGAGCGTCCGGACTATCGTTGTACAAAACGCACGCCCCTTGGGCAAAAAATCCGCTCAAAATACGCTCATGTCCTTCGGACGACTGGAAGTTGTCATACTGCACATGCGCAGTGCATTTTTTCGCCCGGTTTTACGCTCCCGATCGGCGTACGATCGCTCGCGGGCGTAGGTCTGGATCAGGCCCCTCATAACATATTACTATTTTAAAGTTTGCCTTTCTCTTTGGACTTCTATACAACTTTCACAGCTTTATTACAAGTTGCCAAAAATTTTATACATCTCATCCCTTTTCAGACCCCTTCATCCGGATTTCCTTCCATCTTTCTACACCTTATTCCAGTTTTTCCACTAACCTTATGCTGATTCTTGCTCCTCTTGTTCCTTGTAACGTACTAGCTTATTGGGTAATGACACTGGGCCATATTCTGAACAAGGAGAGTATCGTGGACATATATAGAGGGATTCCTTAAGTTCACCCACTCCTAAATTCTATACATGAGCGGATAGGTGATTCTCCCCTTCACGTACGGAATTTTGGACACTTACAGGTCCAGAATTTTACCTTATCTTGTCCGCACATAACTGTAAACAATTGTACATAAGGGCTAAACTCTTCCCTTACTGCACTACTTAAATAGAAAGTACAGCCCATCATGTGTATAAACTGTGCACGGAGATCTGGCTGGAAGTTCTGGACATATGCAATCCAGTTCCAGATGTCCAGGACTTCTGCAGTACTGCACAAGCGCAGTATGAATGGGCAGGTGACTAACGCATCCAGTGTGCATAACTTGCCTGTCCTTCTCACATCAGGATCTGGTCCACTGACCTTAGGTCATGTCAGCATAGCACAACCTCTCCCCCTGCAGCTCCTGGGTGTGAGGAGGTCCTGGATCCACCACACCTGTGAAAGTTCTGCAGGCACTCCAGGGTGCCTCGGTGCATACTTTGGGAACTGCTGGTATAATATATTATTTAGGCACTGTGAGTTGTTGCATAGGAACAGGTGGGTGACACAGAAGCACATTCACCATTAATTCACACCTCAGTGATGTCATTGGTACCTTGATTGACAGAACTCTTGGAAAGTATAGTTCAGCCCATAAAATCCAACTTGAACTTCATTAAACGCAACGTTAAAATTCAACTTCATTTCTAAAATATACCAAAACATCTACAAATTTTCATAATTGTTAGTTAGTATTGTTCTTTCTTTATTAGTTGCACATGTATGTATTTAACTTTATATTTCTTTGTTACGGATTTGTTTGTTTAACTATCGTAATAAGGTCTCATAACCACTTGGCAAACATTAAGACATGACGTAGCTTTTATCCTCAGATAGAATCAGACCTGTGGACAGTTGTGATGGCCTGTTGAGTATATACAACATAATTTGCAACTTTTGAATCTTTGCTCTTTTACTCTTTGTTTAGGCATTTCAGTAAGTTTCACTTAGCTTTTTTTGTTAGTTTTATTTATTTATTTTTAACATGGAACATATATGTAGCCAATTAACTATAACTGCCAGTAAAGACGTGTTGTGACATTTAGTAGACACACCACAAATCTATGTGGTCATCGTCTGCTGAGACAGATGAGATGCGCTGACACAAAGGACATTTCCTGCAGTTTCCGCAGCTTTCGTTTTTAAGTAATCTGTTTTATGAGTTGGTTCTGCTCTTAGATAACCCCCATCATACATTAGATTCCTGCAAAGGATTAGTAAAACGCTAGGACTTATAGGAAAAAACCTATGTGGCATACAAAGCCTATATATAAAACACACCTAAAAAACACACATATTACCTCCTTCCATAAAGGGTAAACAAATAAATAAATAGTGAAAATATCATGAAAAACTTCAGCCTGACATTTGGTATGGTACAAGGAGGCTGTGGATGCTGAATCTGTCACTATTCCTCATAGATATTCCCAAATGGAAAAAGAGAAAACAGAAATGGTTTGCTCAAGCCTTAAAAAGGTGTTAAAATATCTTCACGCATGATAGTACACATATTTATTAATACAATACATATTATGAAAAATAAAATACGCACAAACAGAGCACAAATCAAACATGATGTCCACATTAGTGGGAAGCATATATGAAACGGATCTCACCCGACTGATAGAGATATATAAAAGGGGATGTCCCAGGAGGCTGTAATCAGGACGTCCAGAACAAAAGCCCAGATGGGTCACCAGTGGTCAATGTCAGAAATATATTAACTATTAAACGCAATACAATTGTAGATATTAATTTCCAACTAAGGATAGGCATACAATGCACTGTTTAATATCTTAAAAATGATTCTTTTAAAGCAAAGATCCATAGAAATAACATTTAACTGGATCCTAAGACACAATTGTGCTGCATTCTGTGTAAGCGCTTTATAAAAACGAATAACATATACTAATATTATATATAATGAACTGTGGAAAAGGAAAAAGTGATGTTACCCATAGCAAACCATAGCAACCAATCAGATTCTAGCTGATATTATCTTGTATGTAATAAAAAAAAGTGAGAGCAATCTGTGGGTAACATCTCCATTTTTCCCCTTTCCGCAGTCTAGTAAATCTAGTCCCGGGACTCTTAACCTTTCTGATTCTTTCGCACTTAAGGTGCAGATGGAAAGTCTCGATCTGTATGTTCTACAATTCCACGCCTATATTACCATATATTCTGTAATACGAAACTGCTACCAACCCTCTCAGAAGCTACAGGAAGTGTTATTAGTCAGAAGTGTGTATTGAGAGAAGTGCGTTCCAGTGTGCCGTGATCTGTGTGCAGGCACAGATCACGGCATTGGAATTTTTCCTCATTGTTTCATTTCCCTAATTTTTCAGTATCCTCAAACTTATAAGTTCATATAAGTTCCCACTTCTTCAGGCTAGCCTATACTTCCTCCACCTAAACTTACCTGCCCTCCCCTTCTTCATCCCTGTGTTTCCCGTTTATTTGTCCTCTCACTTAACTCTTATGTGAAAGGTCCTCCTCCCTCTTGTCATCACCCCTCTTCCTTGTCCTCATCACTTCTCACCTTTTTCTCTCCATTGTCTTTCTCTTTCGTTACTCATCTGCTCCTACACACATATCCAGCATCCTTTTCATCCCTGTGTGTTTATTTGTCCTCTCACTTAACTCTTATGTGAAAGGTCCTCCTCCCTCTTGTCATCACCCCTCTTCCTTGTCCTCATCACTTCTCACCTTTTTCTCTCCATTGTCTTTCTCTTTCGTTACTCATCTGCTCTGCTCCTCATATCCAATCCTCTTCTTTTTCTTTTTTTTTTGTCTTACTGTATTTAAATTTTGCTTTGTACATGCATTGTATTCCTTGTTCATGTATTTTTACCCTCTGTTAATCATTGTATTGAATCTTATATGTACTCTGTATGGCGCTGCGAATACTGTGTAGCAACTTATAAATAAACGTTTAATAAGTTCTCACATTTGCAAGATACAAGACATGAGAT
>WWET01001047.1:448522-460724 GCA_011038615.1 Limnodynastes dumerilii
CATTAGATCAGGCCCATCAAGTTTAAGACCACATGTACGCAATCTACGTAGCGAAACGCTAGCGTACAGAAATGACTACGCATGCCCAGTAACTTCAATCGGTTAGTTAGTTACTGATGGACGGGCACAAAAAACGGTGGTCTGAATATGGGCCCTGGACAATATATAATACAAAACATTTTTGGGAAGTTCATACACAAACTTCACAGAAAGAAAAAAGCGCCATCTTTGCACTTGCACTCCAATGGCTAAAACGTCACTTGTAATAATACGATTAAAAACCATAATCCGTTTCCAGCCCAATAATTTTTGGGGTAATATAAACAATGTATATACAATAGCATTAGAGCACAAAAATCTGAATGAGGTCATATGTCAGGGTTACAAGAATCAACAGGTGGGCAGAGAGAAAAAGAGAAATAAACTCCCCTATTACCGAGCTATACCAAGGCAATGTTGTAGCCGCTTCCTGACTATGGGCTGTATTCACCCCAAGAGTGAGTTAGGTGCAGAAGGAAACTATGCACAGACAATGCCTCTCCCCGCCCTCACCGGCTAATCCAAATCCCTCCCCCCTTCCACTTCTACCTAAACACTCCCCGAGGCGCCATTACGCTGCCTCCTTCTAACTAAACAACTCTGTGTGGTCTTTAAGGAGCGCACGGAGGCAATCTACATATCTAACTAGTACATAGATTGTGTAAATGACCTACTACGCATGCGCAGGTCATTTCTGAAATCTACGCACCTAAAGAGCCGAAGCTTCTTAGGTACGAATATGAACCTATATCCTTTACTGATACTATAACTATTTAAATACAATAGATTGCGAGGTTCCAAGCAACAGGATTGCAATATTGTAGCAGCTTTTGCATTAGATTTTTCTTTAGAACCACACTTGATTGAATATAATAAACTGCATCGTATTAATGAAATCTTCTAAAACTAAATACATTGCGTATTACGTGAGGTATTGAACAAGCTGAATGTAATGGGGTAATTACTTTTGGACTCACCTGCTTTTAGATACTATATTTTATTATCCCTTTAGATATTCTATTTGATTTAACACAATATGTTGCCCTTTGTATATGAGCTTGACATACATATACTATGTGAGGTACCGAGCTATCTAAATGCAATACTGCAGCTGCTTTTGGATTGTACTCTTTCTCCGATATAATCTCAGATTGAATACAATATATTGATGTCTATTAATTTAATTTAAATTATAGCAGCATGACTGTTACATACCATGGTGGGGTACATTTTATATTTCTTGGAGAGTTTGTTGACGGGGACGATAATAGAGGAGTTTATTTCTCTTTTTTTCTCTGCCCACCTGTTGATTCTTGCATTAACATATGACCTAATTTAGATTTTTGTGGTCAATTGCTATTGTATATACATTGTATTAGACTAGTTTTTTTTCCGTTTTTTTTACCCTAAAATTTTAGAACCTGCATTTAGGCTTTCCTTAGTCATATGCTCATGATTAGTTCTGTAAAGGTGCTTAGTAATTATAATTAAACGTTTTACCCAAGAACCCCATTAAACCCAAATTAGGAGGGCTCTTCTCTTTGTTATTCCTTGAAGTTGATTTACCTGCTATGGTGAATAAGGCGGCTGAGGTCACTTACTGCTTATCAGGGAAGTAGAGAGAAAGGTTATATTATGGAGAAACAAGCAACACAGTGTGATGTCTTATCAGTGAACCCAAAGCATGGATAGAGGTAATGATAGAATCCTGTTCCACACTGATCCTCCATCCATAAAAACTCGCTAAATCCCTGATGCTAACCAAGGTTACCAGAGCCAGATTACCCTTTCGACACATACTTAGGGACACCACTTTCCAGACCCAAGTTTAGATACCTATACCAGTTCACAGATGTATCCAGTGTAAGGAATATGTGCTCTGAGATCTGTCTCCTAAAAGGGCTGTGTATGCAAGGTTATGACTGTGGGGGCAAAAAAGAAGCTATTGTGCTTGTGAGTTGGCGGAACCCTAAATCAGTCCCTAAAAATCACTTTGTTTTTGAAGTGGAGTGGAGTAGATTGCAGTTTGGGGCCTGAGCCAAAGAGCTTGTGTATGCTTGCTCTTGGTGTAATTTCCCATATTCTCAGAGTTGCACATGCAGAAGCCACCGTATTCTTCCTCTCCAATTCACATCAGTCAGTTGACAGTGACCAACTGTGAATAGCGTGTAGCCTTAGTCAATGTACAGTGTTACCATGTTTGCAAGTTACTAGTACTGGTAATGACTGCATCCTAGGTCCTCAAAGTGGATTGGATGCTTGAATACACAAATAAAAAAATCTCAATCCATTAATAATGTGGCCAAAGCTGTTATCCCTGGGAAATGGAGATATCCCCATCCCCCCACAATAAAGGAATGGTATGGCAGACTATATATTGTATATGGAGGATCTAGCCCTCTCTGCCCAAGACAAGATGATTGAATTCACTGTCACTTGGCTGCCTTGGATGAACTTTAAAGAGACCCACAGCTAGAACACAGCCCCTGTAAACAGGTCACAACCCGTGTGGCCTCCAGGAGGTTAGGCCTTGTCCCAGCCACTCTCCACTTGTTTGTGCCCTTCCCTCCCCAATTTACAGTATATGACTATTGTTATTGTTTTCATAATTAAGTGCCTTATGGACAGACTTGTGAATCGCACTTGGATACACACGTCCGGCTATGCGACGCAAATATACGCGCATTAATATTTTAATAAAAATGGGTGGAGAAAGGCATTTAAATGAAGGTATGTGGGCAAGACTAACATGAATGGCACGTACAGAGGACACATGCACTCAACTGCTGAAGGAAAGTTACAAGTGGTCTATGGACTCGTAAGTCACCGACAGCACGGCCGAGAGAGGGGGGTGTGAGGGTGTTTGGCCTGTACTGGCTGTGCGTATAAAGGCGTACTTTTAAAAAATCGTTTCTCTGAATACAGACCAAACACATTTTGCGTAAAAAAAAAAAATCAGCAGTAAAGCTGGCCTTTGTTGTATCAGGAAGAGCAAAGTGCTGTGATACAGTGCACAATTAGTCAGCTAATGTCAGCTATACACAAACAAAACGACAAATCCCTGTGAATTACATTTGTACTGACTTACTAATGATTGGAAACAGATTTTAAAGTGAACCAAATTACAGTATTCTAGAGACCTCTAATGGACAAAAATGGTAATACAATTAATAAAAAATGAAAAATAAAAGGTCAATGATTAAGATATGATAGTATATTTCTTTTTATTAAGTCTACTTTCATTCATTTTATTTGTTATAATATATAGTATTTTTATATTATATACATTAAAGCATCAATGCAGTTTCTGCTAATAAAACGGATGTTACAGAAACTTGACCTGCTCGTGACTTAGGGCCTGATCCAGAGGTACGCCGATGCGCTGTGCTTACTAAAGCACAGCATATCGGCGTNACGCCGGGCAACATCTGCCCGGCGCATGCGCAGATCGGCTGAAAGGCGTTCTTCTGGATCAGGCCCTTAGTTCATTATGGGCCAGACTCACAGCCCCGGGCGTATTACACATGTGTCCTTAATTTACCGATAATAGCTACTACGCATATGTAGTAATTATTTTATGTAATCTACTTATCGTTTTGTTACGTAGATTGCGTGTATGCGGTCTTTAAATGCGTAGCAGCTATTATCGGTAAATTAAGGACGTATGCACAATACTTCCGGGGCTGTGAATCCGACCCTATAAGTGTATCTAAAGGGGATGAGGTTGCCGGTCTAGCCAGCTCTATTTCAGCAATGATACAGCCGCCAGCTGATTGGCAACTTTTATCATTGCCGAAAACCTTGCAGCAGAGAAACTTGTAATTGGGAACAATAGCGACAGGCTGCCGCGGGCTCAGGTTAGGGTTAAGCCTAAAGAAGGGATGGTTAGTGCTTAAGATGAAGGTTAGGGTTAGTGCTCAAGAAGTGAGAGGTTAAGGTTAGGGCTGAGGGGAAGGTTAGAGCTAGGCTTTGGGAAATGGAGGGTTAGGGGAGGGCTAACTTACAACTCCGGGAGTCACAGCACCAGCGCTGTTGAAAATGGAGGCTGCCAACAATTGCCATTCAACTGCACGATGGCTTGTTGCTAAAAAGACCATTGTACCAGCAAACCACACCCACTGAGTGTACCTGGCACATATGATATATATGCCATGTATCCGTGCAGCTTTTTAGAGCAATCTACGCAGAGTTAGGATCAACTAAATAATAAGACACAATCTGCACCTTTAATAATTGCAGCATACAGGCTCTCGCTCCCCCTTTCCGCCTTCTCTCTTTTACTTCTTTTTTTTCTTCTCTTTCTTTGATTGTGATGTATATTGAAATAAGGAAACCTATAGTACATAGCATTACTTCTACTATAACATGTACTTGCTCTTCTCTGTATTGTATGTGGCTGTTAATATTTGTACATGTTGTTACACACTACATATGGCAGCAGCATGTAATTGTGTCTTTGTAATGTAGCAGGGTACTCCAGTTCTGATTTCCCCTGCAGCATTCCTTCTTCCTAGGGATCCTGACTGATTACCTCACAGCTGGGATTCCCTAGCTGTGCATTTGGCTGTGTGTATCAGCAGCCAATGGGAATGTGGCTCTCCCTTTAAATAGCTTCCACCTGATAGCCTCCCTGCTGGTCATAGCTTCTAGCGATCCTGTCTGTGCGACTGTTGGAATTCTGTTCCTAGCGTCTGATTCTGAGAGCCCTTTGTTTTCCCTGCGGTGTCTCTCCTGTGTGCCCTGGATTCCTGCTTTGCCTTGATTATTGTTCCTGGTGTGAGTGAAGTTATCTGCTGTTTGTTGTGTGCAAGCCCCCGTCTCTGTATTTATATTGTCCGTTTTTATCCAGCCTTGAGCTGGTACATGTGCTGTTTCCACCTGCACCACTTGTATACTAAGGTTCTGTACTGGTTAATCACTGTGCTTACTCCATCTGCACCTCTAGTAAACCCCAGTCCTGTACTGGTAACTCTCTCTGTGCTATTTCCACCTGCACCAATTATTATTCCAGTCTATGCTGGTAGTCTGATCTGGTTCTGAACTGTACCTGCACCGCTCCGGTATTATGGCCCTGTCTTGTTCCGAGCTACTCTTTCTGAACTGTTTATCTCCAGTCTTGTACTGGTACTTTGCTGCTCTTTATTGTTCCAGTTCCGTACTAGTAATTTTAGGGGTTCTCTGGCGAACGCCAACCTATAGTTAGACTCTGCGCCCTGGTGAACCACTATCATAACACATGTTTGCCAATTGGTTCAATAAACTAATTCAAAAAACAAATAATAAGCTATAAAAATTGCAGTCAAAAGCTCAGTGCTCTCCGCCTGGACAGTGGCTCCAGCTTTCAGTCTGGCTGCCAGTGTCTGCCCCCAATTAGTTCTACAGACTTTCCGGCAATGCTGCGCCATTGCCAGCAGCAGAAAGTCTATACAGCCCGTCAGAGAGCAGAGACTGTCAGCTGGCACTCATACAGCACCTGCAGCTTACTGCATTGTGACGCTAGCGTAACCTGAGATCACGTCTGTGTCATTTACTGCAGAGAGTGCTCTGCAGAGGAATAAAGCAGAAGAGGAGGGAAGACAGCAAAAGGTAAGGTAATTATGAGCTTTTAAAGAGAGAGGTTGGGGATTGGATGTTTGTAGAAACACAAGGAGCGGGGGAGAGATTTGATGGCTGGACACCCACAAGGAGGGGAGATCAGGATTTATTTTGTGAGTGTGTTATAACTACTTTATGGGTCACTAATGCTAACGGGTCACTACTTGAAGGCTGCAGACAGAGTGGGGGAAGATTGGATGGCTAAAGACACACATGGAGGGGGGAAATTCTCTAGTATGTGGTCTGTATGGTATAGTGGTCACTAGGCTAATCTATGTATGGCCGTTACTAAGATATAGGGCTTGATCCAGACTTGATACCGTCAGGTCACTTACGCACGCAAGGTGCGTAAAGTGGTCTGATTTGACTGGAGGGCGAATGCACATGGAACTCAGTGCCGTAAGAGCCTGTTTGCGAGCAAATAGGCTGTGCTTCCCCTCCGCCTGCTAAAGTGGGTGGGGAAGGCATGGTAATTCTACAGTGTGGGAGGGGTCGTACCCACCGCTGATCCGCATTATAGACTAAAGGCAGGCTTATGGCAGCGTAAAGCCCGCATGAGGGAGGGGAGTGACAGGGGGCATGCACTGTCCTCTCTCTCGGACTGACAGACCACTGTACGGAAAGCGCGAGGAGGTCTGGATCCGGACCATAGTCTGTATTGTATGGTGGTCTCTGTGATGCAGTCTGTATTACATAGTAGTGACTAGGATTTGCTTTCTTTTTTGTGGTTTCTTTTATTGTGCGTGTTAAATTGTTAAACATGAAGGTACAAATTTATGTTGAATGCCCTAGCACCTATATCCCAGCTTCCATGCACCAGTAGGTCGTGACCGACAGAACAAAGCAAAGTTCCATAACAGGCAGCATCTGAAGCCTCAGATGTTTATCTTACAGTTGTGCGGCTCCAGGAGGAGCTCCGCAGTGGGAATGGATGTCTGGATTCGGTCCAGTATTATTATTGCAAAGAAATCACGCTACCACCAGCTTGCTTTTTAATACCACCTGGCTGGCAAAATTATCCGAGGAAAACACTGAAGCTCTTCATTATTTGTGTGCTATGAACAAAAGCATTTGCACCCCTCACATTGCTTCATGGCTAGTTCAAGGGCAGATGGTATATTGTAGTGCAGTGACAGACTGCAAAATAAAGTTTACGAAGATCGTTTTCATATGATAAAGCCTGTTTCCATGTGAAAACGGGCTTTATCATATGAAAACGAAGATTGCTGTATTTACTCTGCGTCAGCGTGGATTTTAACAAGAGCGGTCTTCCCATATATCCCCCTTTTCCTTCCCCTAATTGTTGTTAGTGGCGGGTGAAGGGGGCTTCATATCGGGAGACCACTGGAATACAGTTTAGCAAAATACTTTTTAACTAAAAGAAAAAAATATTCCTTTGTTATGTCTGTTATTTTGTTTTGTGTTTCTGAAAATTAATAAAAATTTACTGAATTAAAAAAAAAAAAAATATTCACCCTTTTTTAGTTAATAATGAAATAATAAATATAGTTATTTAAAAAAAACATCAAGAAAATGGTTTTTAAATTTACCTGTCCGTTTGTCGCGTCTGGCTCTAATCCTGGTGCATGCGCAGTGATTTTGCCTTTCAGGACTTGAAATTTTACAAGTCCCAAAAGGCAGCTACTGTGCATGTGCCGGGACTTAGTTTCCGAGTGTGGCCGAACAATGTCAGTGAAAGGCTCGCTGACCATCGCGGGACCTTGCCGGAAGGGTAAATATTTGTAAATACTACCCGCGGTCCTGCCAGGCTAAGCGCAGCGAGCGTGGCCTCTATCATTAGCGCTCTTTGCGCAGATAATAGTAAATGGACCCCTATATCTGGAATGTTTCATGAATTGTATACAATAAACTCTAGAGGCAGTTGGGTCTGTGTTAGTGCATTATACATACACAAGCTTGTTTTACAATGCTTTAAGACTGAAAAGATTAAAATAGACTCATGTGGCTGATATTCACAGCTATTTTTAGCAGCATCTGTTACAACATTATACAAAAAGACGGATGGAATTTTAGTTAGTGGTTGCCCAGCAATAAACTAACGCTGAGTACAAATTAGTACGATTTCCCTGGATCCTGACAACCCGACATGTGGCAAACGCAGGATTTTGAAAGGGGGGTTTCCAATATATGTAATACATGTGGGGTATATTAGCAATATTTTGGAGCCCGAACACGGGACAAATAAGCTCCGCCCCGTCCCCACTGTCATACCGCACGGTGCAAAAATGACCCCTAGTCTGGTAAAATTGTAAAGAGCTAATTAACATGATGTTAAAAAAACATGTAAATTGATAATACTGATAATATGGTCGTACTATCTGACTGCCAAAATATCTAAGATGTCCATTAATGTTCTTTGTGAAAGCAGAAAGTTTATAATTAAATTAAATTTAATTAGATTTGCAAATAATAGAACTGAAATAAATCTACATTAAGGAATTGCATGTCCTGTTTTTGATATTTTTAAGGAATTTATAATTTACTTCTCTTACACGTTAAAATAGCAGTTTTATATTGCAGGAACAGATGTAATAGCAATAGCAGTATACAATTCCTTAGTGGAGCACATTACACAATGAACCAGAGCTTTTGTCAGTGGATGAGCACTGTTGAATATGTTGTGACACATTTACCATCCTCACCTGCTTTCCTATTGCAGCACAGGCCAGGACCATCTTCCACCATGTCAGTTTGCCCCACATGGCCGCTAGGCCACGCCCATTCCCAGAAGCCACAAATTTTCCCTTTTTTGCACATTTTTCCATTTTTTTTTCCATTTTCAATCTGGGGAGTTTCTGGGCAACCAGAACCCCCCATGGGTACGCCACTGGATCAAACATCAAGGGAAATCATGTAGCATGTACACACTGCCCAGTCTTCACAGATCTCCTTAACCTGCTGTGCCATCCCTACAGCACAGAGTCGCTCTCTTTGTTCATGGTTCTAGAATTAAAGACTCAGCTTGATAACTGTATAGTGTGTACCCTATAGTGTGTACCCTGCTCAATATATGCCACAAATACAGATTTAGATGTATGTTGCTTAAATGATTAATGCTATTTTAATACAATGAGCCAGATCCAGAGCTACATCCGCTAGCATATTTACGCTAGCCAGACACGTAAAAACGATGTTTTGTAGGTACTGCGCATGCGCGCGACAGATGTTATGGCACGTTACTCTGAACGTATGCACCCTCCTGGTATCGAGCATAACTACGAACAAAGGGGCATGCCAGCCATAAAACACCCGTCATTATGCTTTGGAGGCGGGGGAGGTGTTTAAATCGTACAGTATGGGTGTGCTTAGGCGCATAAGTACGTGCAACCATTACGGCCAACAAGAGTTACACTTTGAAAAGTTAAGGTAGGGTTTGGAAAGCGTAAAATGGCCAAAGTACGTACAAGCGAGGGGAGTGCATAGTAATTACGATAGCGTAAATATGCTACACATTGAAACGTAAAGGGAATGTAGGTCTGGATCTGGGCCAATGTCTTCTGGAATAATTAATGCATACATAATTGTTGTATAAATGCACTATAACAACTGTAAAATGTTGAGCAAGTTATCTTGATCCTGTTCTATGTTTTGTAAAAAAAATGTAATAACCAAATTTAATGAAAATTATTAATGTATTTATTTTTAACAAATGCAAAAATTTGTACTGATGATGATTATCATGGGTGAGATTCACCACTTCGAGGATCTGTCTTTCGACAGATCTGTTTTCGGCAACGAAGTGCCAACTGCTGTCAGTTTTCAGCAGTCTGCCCTTAGAAGACATGGCTCCAGCGACTGTCTCTGAAGAGTCTAATGGCGACAGGTAGGTTTTCTTAACCCTAGCACTAACCACTAACACTAGCGGGCCTAGCACTGTCTGAACTGATAATTGTGCAAACTGCATGCTGATAATGTTGGTGTGGGGATCCTCTTTCTTACCCATAAATTTACACTTGAGAGGTTATCTATTATTTACCAAAATGTAAAAACAACAACTCTATACAGCCATACCTATGTATATAAAGAATTATTATCTAAGGGTTAAACTGCACAATTTATATTGTCTATAGTGCATTGGACTCTCCATACAATTATATTAAACCTTTTATTCTATGTCTTTATCGCTATTATTTTAATTACAGCAATTATGAAAGAATGACATTTATGGAAGATTAACAAAATTCATGGTATAAATATAGATGTAATAAAACATTGTCTGTGAGCAGTTAGAGGTTTTGATGAAATTCTTAGAGGTTATTTAGGCATTTAAAACATTCCCTACCAATTCAACAATATCATTTTACTTTATTAAGAATAGTGGGTCTTATCCACACTTATGAAGACAATGAATCTGTGCCAACAGGGATTTAATATTGGTTCCCCACTGTAGTCATGCTTCTATGCAAGCACATGGGACCCTTCCCATATATACATGGAGATCTGGAGTTTAAAGCTTCCCCACTTAAAATGAAAACAGGCTGGAAGTCTGGATAATGTGGGCAATGTTACACATGCCCGTACTGAAAACTGAAATAGTAAACCTCCTCTGAGTAATGATACCTGAAGAATAAACAGAAGCTACGTCTAATTAACTACACAAGTAGTTAGGTTAGAGAAAACTTAATTATATGGTTTCCGTTTTCATGTTTTTAAATTCTTTTGAAGGGGGAACAGAAACGTTTAGATAAATGCTATGCAAATCTTCATAAGGATTGGAAATATCATAGAAATATAAAAGAAAAGTGATTTCAAGGAATATGTTTGTAAAAGGATATAAACATAGAAACTGACAGCAGATAAAAGGCACATGGCCCATCCAATCTGCCAAACAAAACACAGTATTCTAGAAGAGGTTGTACAAATGACTAAAAAAAAAAAGTGGCATTGCTATTTCCTACCCTGACAATGGTTTAAAAATACAACTTTATTAATGACATAATACAATTTTAAAATAGAATAGGGCTCTTTAGATGGTCAATGTCCACAGAGTTTGTAGAGTTCTGCAAATATAAACTGCCCAATAGGGCTAGGGTTGCTCCAAAGTGAGTAATTTAAGATGTTCAATGGTTGTACTCACAATTTCCTGGTGTCCGCGATGGTAACGGGGCCTGCAATTGCGGGAGTAGTCCCTCCGGAACCTGCTTCCAGGAGTAGGTAATGTGAGTGATTCAGGCACTGGTAGCTGTAAATGAGCACGACCAGCAGGGAGCTCACAGTGACATAAATGCAGCTTCGCTAAGGAGAAGGACAGGGGGGAAAGCTCGTGGGTGTGTAGCATAGATGTTGATTGCTATACTCTGCACGAGGTCAGATAATATTGACAGTCTGCTCCAAGTTTTTAGTTTTTCTTGGTATGTTGTGTGACACAGGCCATGCACAATTTCAGTTGCCCTTCTTTGTAGTCTCTAATGTATTTATGTTCTTCTGGAGACATGGCCTCCATAGCTGAACACATTATTTTAGGTGAAGCCTCACCATTGACCTAGAAAGGGGCATTACAACTTTTCTGTTTCTGCTACTAATTCCTCTTCCTATGCAAGCAAGCATCTGAAACAAAGAAAGTGATGGCAGATAAAAGCCCCACAGACCATCCAGTTTGCCCAGTTGTACTGACCGTAGACCCTAAGACAGTGGTTGTTAACCTTGTTGGAGGTACTTAACCCCGCAAGTTTCATACGTGCATTCACCAAACCCTTTATAGTTGCAAAAATAAAATGTTTTGGTTTTTTTTCAAATTCAAAAAATAGAGATATATATTTTATTAGTGCACAAAATGAACCATGCATCAGCTGCACATAAAATCACTGCGTTCAAAGAAAAAAACAACAAAACATGAATGTCACACAAAAACAAAAACATTACTCAATTAATATTTACTGCAAATCAATGAGACTTTTGCTGTTGCCTTTTAGAGACAAGTTCAGAAATGTGCGGCTTCACCTTGGCAAGTTCTGCTCTCATATCATTTTTGCAACAGTTTGTTCCTTTTCTTCATTTTTATGTCTACCATCCTCGAAAAGGATTGCTTGCAAAGATACAAACAGTATGAGTATCTCAAGGGCTTTCTTAGCAATAAGAGGGTATGGTACGATTTGGTGACACCAAAACGTTGAGAGCATTGTTGTTCTGAAGAGTTGCTGTTGAACCTGGCTCTGCTGAAGTTCAATGATTTCGTCCAGCTATTCATCATTGACATCTGCTGTTGCAACACTAAACGTGAATGGCTGTCTCACCTTTGCTGGATATGACTCTCTGGTGGGGAAGTATCCATCAAGAGACTTTGCGTGCTCATCTAAGTGCATGGCAATTGCTTGCTTCAGTTCCCCAGGTACAGAATTGTCTCCGATTCCAAACTCATCTTGGATCTTACTTACACAGTCGTCCAGCAGGGGAGTTTTGCGAAGTTGTCATTCTCTGTTCGTCGTTTCCATAACGGTAGCTTTTTTTTTTTTTAAAAGCCTTCAGGTTTTCTTCCACTTCGATTATGTGAACTCCACCCCCCTGCATCTTTTGCTTGAGATGATTAAGAGCATCGAAGATATTGGCC
>WWET01001048.1:7481-25677 GCA_011038615.1 Limnodynastes dumerilii
TGTGTGTATATGTGTGTGTGTGTGTGTGTGTGTGTGTATATGTGTGTGTGTGTGTGTGTATATGTGGTGTGTGTATGTGGTGTGTGTATGTGTGTATAAATATTTGTGTGTGTGTGTATATATGTGTGTGTGTATGTGTGCGTGGTTTGTTGCAATTTAATTAAGCCGATACGAGGGTGACAAAATGTTCCAGCTCATGAATTTCCAGAAAAAGGAATAACTATGATTATTTTTTGGAGTAAGTGATTGCATTATGTACAATAGTTTTTGAAAGAAGTTCATTGTAGGAGATGACCCCATCCCTCTAGTTCTCTCGTCAAAGTAATTATGAAGTCGGTCGTGTTCAGTGTATTGAGTTTTGCTGCATTTCTGGGAATTTGGCCTCCTAAACAAGTAAAAGTTTAAAACTTTAAGCACATTCAAAAGGAATCTCTGTACTCCAGGATGGTTGTCCATTTATTACAATAGGATGTGGTTAAGAGGTATAGAAGAATGATGCTTGCAAAGGCAGACATTTACATTTATCCCAGTCTCCACTATACAATTCCCACTTCATCCTAAACACTGCCTCACAGTACAGACTATATATCTTACTGACAGCCATATCATACAGACATTATCCTAGTGACCGCTATACCATACAGGCCGCCATACAATAGAGACTGCATCCTTCTGACCACTGTATAATAAATTCAACATTCTTGTAACCACAATGCAGTTTAAAAAGGCCTCATTGTGTCATAAAAATAGAAAACATTTGTAACTACAACCCCCATGTGTGTCTCCAGCCTCCCAATATCCCCCCTTTTTATGTCTCCAGCTCCCAGTATTCCCATCATGTCTCTCCAGCTCCCAGTATTCTCATCATGTGTCTCCAGCCTCCTAAATATTCTTCTCATCATGTATCTCCAGCTCCCAGTATCCTCCTTATGTGTCTCCACTCCCCAGTAATCCTATCATGTGTCTCCAGCCCCACAGTATCCCCATCATGTCTCTCCAATACCCCAGTATCCCCATCATGCGTCTGCAGCCCCCCAGTATCCCCGTCATGTCTCCCCAGTATCACCATCATGTCTCTCTAGCCCCCTCAGTATCCTAATCATGTGGCTTCAGCCCCCACCCCAATATTCCCATCATATCTCCAGCCCCCTTAAGTATCCCCATCATGTGTCTCCTGCCCCCCAGTACAGGGCCATAACTAGGGGTGGACGATAGGGGCGACCACCCAGGGTACAAAGCTTAAGGGGGCACCAGTAAGTTAATATTTAAGGGTAATTTGGCTCAGAATTCAGGGTCAGGGGGCACCATTTTTCCTTTTTGCCCCTGGCACTAAAAGTTCTAGTTACAGCTCTGCCCCAGTATTCCCATCATGTCTCTCTAGCCCCCCCCATAGAAGGGGAGGATTAGGGTCAGGTTGTGGGGAGGGAGGTGGGGTCTTAGGGGTAGGCTATAGAGGGGGGAGTATTAGGGTCAGGCTAGGGAGGCTAGGGAGAAGGGAGGGTTAGGGTCAGGCTATGCAGAAGGGAGGGTTAGGGTTAAGGTAATGGAAGGGGAGGGTTAGGGTCAGAATTAGGGGAAGGGTTGGGGTTAGTTTTTAGACTTACCTATTGGAGCACAGCCCCGGGGATCGATTGCTATGCCTCATCTAGGCAAAAGCAATTGATATCCCAGCCAGTTCGAAACTACCTGGAAGAGAACGGCCCTGTCAAAATAGGGCCGTTCTTAGTGGGGACCCACACCCATGTGTAGATAATTTTGCAGAATGTAAACTTTGAAATGGAAGATGCCATTTGACAACATTATACAATTCTGCCTGATAATGACCAATGTTGGGCATCAGTAATGTTTGCTGAATAGATACTGTTATATGGGTGCACTTGTCTTATATGAGATGTAAGATTAGCATGCATGGTTATTTAAGTCTTCATTTATTTTTATTGTGTTATTAAAAGAAAATGATTACTGAACAAATACTTAAAAAATATAATGCATTCGTTCCTAAAATAAATAGTCCAAAAACAGGAAACAGAGAAACATTCACGTTACTATTTTCACGTCTAGTTACAGATGTCCTCCAGCGAGGTCACTCATTTACATAATACAGACGTCTTCCCATTCATTTCTATAGAGTTGGCTGCGTGCCATCATTTGTGAATGAGATGCAATGAGAGATCCTGTGCGGATGAGAGGTAAAGATAAGCATTTGTACAGCATCCGCTAACATCTCTGATCAACACAAAGAAGATAAACCACTCAAAGAAGTGTTCGGAAGTAAGAGACAGGATGAGCAATGCACTATATTACATCTACTTCCACTAGCATTCTCACTTTAATAATAGATTAGTTTAACATGATAACATTCTCAGTTTTAAATGAATATCATTATTAGCAGAATTAATAAAATTAGACCAATGTTATTACTTGGCCTCGAGCAATATAGAGTCTAGTTAATGAATGTGGAAGGAGTAGTTTACTGCAGATTTCCATTGATGGTAAAGGAAATTCATAAAAGAAGCCTCAGATTCCACACACAAGTGTTACAAGTTGTACCAAACAATTCTGACATCAATACCAGAAAAAGCTGGGCTATGCAGTCCTAGGACTGTACATCAATGTTCTATATTGTCACTTAGTATAGTATCTTGTATCTGGCTCTGATATTTTTCTGTATCTATCTGTATATTGGTAGATGTGAACATATATATAGAACCATATATTCCCATACATTCTGGCAACTTACGTCAGTTTATAATTCTGTGGAATTTAAAAACTGCAAATATTGAAAATCTATTGTCTATCAACAGGTAACTGTCCAGTTCTCCAAAGCCTAATCATTTTCCCAGTTAAGCTCTCAATTGCCAGTTCATGTAATAAATTCTATATAAACACAAGTCTATTCTGGTCATGGGCTCTCTACTTGTCTACACTAGGTATTTCTTCACCACTATGTATCCAGCAGGCAATGACTTTACCAGCATCTTGCACAGTCTGCATATTTGTCTAATGATCTAGTTGTTACAAAGATATCTGTGTTGTTGTATGCAATGTAACTGAATAATTGTGCAAATAATGTGATTCTTTTCTTATTACTTGACAATAAGCTGGCAGTCTGGGACCCAGTCTTGTAGTGCTGTATTCAACATCAAGAAAGGGAGTAATAGTTGTTAAGAAACAAATAAATTCCATGGTAATGTTCCAAGTTTACCAAGGCCCACTGCCAAAAGTCAAGCCATCCTGGATGTCCCTGCTGACCTCTGCTAGTGAGCATGGAGATGATTGCTGTGGCTGACGTAACCTGAGATGTAAAAGCCACCTCAGGCCATTTGGAGGGGTAATCAATTCTAATTATGGTGCACTGTAGGAAGACTGTTCTGGCTCATTTCAAATGGGTCATTGATATTGATACTTTATTCTCTACCTACCATGGGGTTATTTTAACCACACAAGACTTTGTAATGCAGCTTACACTTTTATTCATACATTGCATGTTCATATTGGTTATAATTAATGTTGCACTATGCTCATCTACGTACAATAACTTTATACTGTATAAAACAGTTCAATGTAATACAGACAAGGAATTCATGGACCAAAAATGTTTTATTTTAATCAGGGGGAGTAAACAGACGTGCACAAGTGGGAAGACGTGGGAGCCTTGGTGCAGCTGTGAATGCAGCATCCGCCATGTTTCCCTGTGCTTCCTCCTGAAATCCTGCACCAGCTCAGGGCTGGTATAAGTCCCTATGCACAGTTACAACACAGCCATACAAACATAACATTCAAACAACATTTAAGCAATCACATTAAAGAATTTAAAACATTCGGCATACACCACACTATACTGACTTTTCTTAGTTTTTAAGATTGAATAGCATCATTGCTGCACATTTATCCCAGGCATTTATTATTATGTATATTTTCATTTTTAGGGGTTTGGGGGGGAAGGGCTGTGATAAAAAAATAAATGCTTATTTTTATTAATTTAAAGTTTAATATAATTTAATTATTTTTATTTTATTTTCAATTTTTATCTAATGAAATAAAACTTAGAAGAAGCCCATTTTAATTATTTTGAAACCTGCAACACGTCTAGGCTGCTGCATTACACCTCTTAGAATATTTGCCTATACACATCCCCTTGCATGTTTCAGGTGTGTGCTTATTCCCATTACTACTAATCCAGAGATTAGATTGGATAAAACATTTGCATTTTCAATGGATCACCTGCTATGCACTGTCCTTAAACTCTGGGGCCTGGATTCAGAGTTTGGGAGTAAGGTTAAAACAGGTACAAGAGTAAAGCTCAGCTAAATCATTTTAAAAAATGAGGGGTGCTAATTAATCTTAGGGGCCAGATTTACTAAAGGCGATTTTAATGTAGCGAATAAAATCGCTGAAGATCGCATCCGTTTAATTTACTAAACAGTGATTAATGGGTGTGATTTTGCAACAGGAGCGATGCAGTGTGATTTAACTATAGCGAGTTTAGGTTCATCTGGCACAAGTTGCTGCTAAACTCGCTATAGTTTAATCATGCTGGAAATCCTGCCCCTTTAGGAAATTTTTTATTCTAACATTTCACTAACTCTAAACTATAAAATGCAGAGCAAGGCATAAAATTAACCCTTAGCATGCTGCTGCATGTAGTACTATAAGGCACAGCATGTCCTTGTATTGCAGGGCATGCTGCGCCTTATAATGCCATAAGGGGCAGCATGCCAAGGGTTAATGGCATACTGCTGCATATGCAATAGTACCCCATAACTGTAACATATTACCTATGTCTCCCTACATATAAACATTCCCTGTCCCATTCTAAATAAATAATTAAATACATCCCCTAAGCCTAAAAAACATTTCCTATTGTCCCACTACCGATTTCTAACTAAATCATGGCCCTTAATAAAGACCTGTCATTTATGCCTGTAATATGTGGTTAAGATTAGTATTGTAAGGGGCTTATTTTTGTCACAAATTTTGATTTGGGGAACATGGGGCCTGATCCAGACCTACGCCGATGCGCTGTGCTTACTAAAACACAGCGTATTGGCGTTCACTTTCCCCGACACTCCCCCTGTGCGGGCGTATGGCCCCTTCCTTACGCCGGCTGAAGGCTACCCTAACTTCAGCCGGCGTACGGAAGGGACCATGCGCTCACACAGGAGCGTATGGCCGCCTAGCCTGCCCTCCCACCCTCATTAAACTAGCTCCCCCCGCCCACCTACACTAACCTGAACGTAGGGAGGCTGGGGGACGTCCCCTCCAGCGTCCCTACGGTTTTGCTATGGACGCCCGATCCAAGATCCAGCACATGCGCAGATCAGCTTTTCAGTAGGTCTGGATCAGGCCCATGGTAACTTTGTAATATTGGGGGGGGCGTAAGTACGCTTTTGAAATAGGGACATATGAGGAGGATTTTTACTAGGGCAGGGGAATTATTTGACCAGTTACGGCCCAATATTGATTTTTTACCATAAATGACAGACCGTGCTTCTGAAATAGACACTCATGGGTGCGCTTTATTAAGGGTCATGATTTAGTTAGAAATCGGTAGCGGGACAATAGCAAATGTTTTTAGGCTTAGGGCATGTATTTAATTATTTATTTAGAATGGGATCCATACAGGGGAATGGAGGCAGCATTTCATCTTCATGTGAAAACGGGCTTTATCATATGAAAATGAAGAATTCCATATTTATAATGCTATGGAAACCATGGCAACGATCGCATTAACACTCCCGATCGGCATTTACTAAGTGTCAGTGCGGATTTTAACAATCTGCACCGACACGTAAAATAACGCAATGTAAAGATGGTGTTAGGGTAAGCATTCCAGCGGTCTCCCCATGTACACCCCTTTTCCTCGCCCTATTAGCTGTTATTAGGGGGATGAAGAGAGCGGTACATGTCAGGAGACCGCTGGAATACAGTTAAGTAAAAAAACATATATATATATTAACTAGTTTTAATAAATTTTTAGATAATAAACATATTCAATTAAGAAAAACCATAAAAAAGTAGAGAACGAAGCATTTAAACTTACCTGACCGGGCACGCATCTGTCTCTAATCACAGTGCATGCGCAGAGATTTTGCCTTTTGGGACTTTTACAAGTCCCAAAAGCAGCTACTGCGCATGTGCCAGGACTGCATAGCCGAACGATGTCAGCGAAAGGCTCGCTGACCATCGTGGCGCAGCGAGCCTGGTTGCTATCATTATGTTATGGCACACCGGGATTACCCCCGAGGTACCGGTGTGGCCCAGGAGAGGAACTCCGGTTTTACCGGTGAAGTACCGGAGTGCCCTCGACAAGATCCCACAGAAGTGCCGGGCAAGATTCCGGATCAAACTCGTAACCACCCGGAGGTTCTTCACCAGAGCCCCTGAAGGTGGGGATGGACTGTGCCCCCCCGGGGGCGTGGTCCTACTCCGTTGAACTTGGACCCGGAGGAGAGAAAGAAAGACACCACACAGTGAAACCCCGAGAGGACTGAGAAAAACAAATACGAGGGAGAAGGACCGGTAAGTAGGCACTTACAGGGAAACAAACTACAGAGAACACAGAGACGCAAGACAGCGGGCTGAGGGGGATCACGCGACTGGACTGAAGTGACGAACAGGACTAACAGGGACTGACACTCACTCACACAACCAGAGGTTACCCCCGAGGGGGTAAACAAACACTATCACACGGGAGAGGTCAGGTGACAAAACGAGCAGGGAGTAACAAGCAGGTGGGAGAAAGGCAGGACCTGGTAACAAGAGGGTTAACAAGGAAGGTACAAGGCAAGGACAGGCTGGGGCGCTCAGAAATCACTAGGCACAGGGCACTAGGCAAACAGACAAGATAAGAGCAGGCTATAGTGGCTGAGGACAGACTCTGGGAACGGAGAGAAAAGGTAAACAAGTTTTAAGACTGGACACGTGGGCTGCCTGCCTGCGGCAGCGGCGCCCACGTGTAGCTGGTAACTAGGACGCCGTTGCCATGCAGGGCGTCGGAAGGGGAAGTCCCCCGGATGTCTGCAGTGCAGCATACACGCTGCCAGAGTGCTTGGGCGCCGGAGAGGATATCGGGGCAGCTGGCCGCACGTGAGTAGCGGCAGCAGCCCTAACACATTAGCGCTCAATGTGCTAATGATAGTAAACAGAACCCTTAGAAGTTAAGCCATCTGACTCAACTTTAGTACGTTTAATATTTCAGCTGTAGGGGATCCATATCTGGGTACGGAACATCCATTCATCGCTTATCCAGAGCCATATAAGGCTCTATCTTTGTCATTTCCCTAAATGCAACACACTACTAGAATTCCAAACACACTACCAGCAGATATAACTACTAAATACATCAAAACATAAAGTAAATCTAAAATACAATAGTTCTGTTTTTGAAAAGAATAGCTCCCCGTAATTTACTATCTAAATTATTTTGAATTCTTTCACTGTTTCAATGCTCATGTTATAGATTACATTAGGAATACATTATGTAGGATTGCAATGAACAGGAAATTATGAATATGGTCATTGAGGTATAAAGTTATATTATATTAAATACCTAGATGTCACCCTTACTAAATCTACCTCAGCTCTGTTTCAGGCTAACTTTCCCCCGCTTTTGACTACAATCCGGCAGGAGTTCTCCCGTTGGTCGGGGAAGGATTTCTCCTGGATGGGCCGCATTAATGTAGTCAAAATGTCTATCTTACCGAAACTCTTATATATCCTCGAGACACTCCCGATTTCAATTCCAAATTCATACTTTAAGGCTGTCCAACATGAAATCGGGAAGTTTGTCTGGAACAACAAGCGACCTAGATGCCCCCAAACCATGCTTTTCTGCAGCAAGGATAATGGAGGCCTTCAACTTCCTTTTATTAAGGGTAACTACTGGGCAGTAATGCTGTCAAGGGTCTTGACAAAGCTTGTTTTGTCCGGTCTTGTCATGTTATGTCTTTCTTGTTTTGGTTCTCTGACCTCACCTTGTCCATTGACCCTCCAAAGGGGGTCCATTTCTCAAGCTGTAAGAGCTCCGGCTTGCTCTTCAATCTGCTGGGTGTATCTGTCTCGGGAAATGATACCCCCCTTCAGCTTGGTAATGACATCCTACCAAACTTCTGAAAGCTATCGAAAACTGTTTCACCCAGTCTCCACTACACATCATTCCCTGGCTACGGGTTATCCCACAAATAAAGTATCCCACACTGGGCCCCACCCTTCGGTTTTGGCGACACCTTCGCACGCGGTGCGAGTTCTCTTGTCCTGTTTCACCCCTAACACCTCTCACGCACAACCCAGATTTTCCCCCAGGTACATAGCCTATTCTCCAGGTGGGCTGCTGCTGGGCTCTCCAGGGTCCACCAGATGTTGGGGCGAGGGGCCCTCCTGCCTTTCCATGAGTTATCTGAGACTTATGGTCTCCAACAAAGAGATTTTTGGGCGTATTATAAGCACGCCACTTCTGCCATCATTCTCCCAACAAGACTCACGTTAGTAGGCCCCCGTCTTCATACAAGGCTCTGTGCCTAGCGTCGGCCTCCCCCACCCACCTCATCTTGACCCTTTACAAACGACTTATTTCATCGCTGTTCACCTCGCCATTGAAATTTATGGACACCTGGAACAGGGATCTAGCCCATCCTCTCTCAGAGGACGGCTGGTCGAAGGTCTTCCGCATTGCCCGCTCCTGCTCTCCCAGCATAGCGGTGCTGGAAATCCAATACAAGCTATTAACCAGGTGGTACAGGGTCCCTGCAGTGCTGCATAAGATCTTCCTGGGTACTCCGGCTACATGTTGGAGATGTGATGCTGCTGTGGGAACCCTCTTTCATGTTTGGTGGTCTTGCCCCAGAATAGTACCTTATTGGAACCAGGTCATTTCCATCTCCAGGAAGATTGTAGGCCCGGGTGTTCCTGACTCCCCGGAGTTCTGGCTTCTCTCTTTCTCCCAAATGCCTATCCCTAGCTATAAAAAGTCCCTCCTAAGACATTTGAACAACGCCGCTAAATCACAGATCCCTCTCCATTGGAAAGCTGCGCTACCCCCTTCCATGGAAAACTGGTTCTCCCGCATTGACTACTATAAGTCCATGGAAGAAACCTTGTTTGTAACCCCAGAGCAGGCCTCCCAACACGTAGCCACCTGGTTCTATTGGTTGGAGTTTAAAAATTCCCCCTCCTACACGGAGGCCCTTAGCCCTCCCACTAACTCATTGGCTTCTGCAATGGTTTCTAGGTGATGAACCCAATCTCATTCTTTTCTACTCCGCTCTAGCGAGCTGAAATGCTACACATACCAACGACCTATCCTTCCCCCTCCCCCTTTTATTAAGGGTAACTACTGGGCAGTAATGCTGTCAAGGGTCTTGACAAAGCTTGTTTTGTCCGGTCTTGTCATGTTATGTCTTTCTTGTTTTGGTTCTCTGACCTCACCTTGTCCATTGACCCTCCAAAGGGGGTCCATTTCTCAAGCTGTAAGAGCTCCGGCTTGCTCTTCAATCTGCTGGGTGTATCTGTCTCGGGAAATGATACCCCCCTTCAGCTTGGTAATGACATCCTACCAAACTTCTGAAAGCTATCGCATGTCTATATTCCTTCCTCTTCCTCATATTTAGGTTCCTGTTGGACTTTCAAGGATAATATTGATATATTTGCTTCCATGCCTGGCATATGTTATTTTTATATGTATTGTTATTCTTTGGATCAAGGGTTGTATTGTATTGTTATGTAAGTCCCACGCGGACTTGGAAAATATACCAAAAATGAAGATTGTATAAAAAAAAAAAGTTATATTATCTTTCTGGATACACCTCCCAACAGTCTTGGCAGAAAACTAAACGTCCTTAGGGAAGGTTTTATTTTAATTTTTTTCTGTTTATGTCTAATATCAATTTTTTAGAAATGAAGCATAATTTTTAGTCACCAGTTCTGAGAATCCCAATAAATTGCAATGTAAAGATTTAATTTCTCTAATGGGTTGAGTAGAGAGATCTTTTAGACAAAATCAATCTTTATTTATTGTCAGTGCAGTAAACTTTTTTTCCAATACAATATATACAGATAGTGTTTATTAAATTATTTGACACCAGTATAAATAACTATAAAATTTAAAATTATATGTAGTAATTTGTTTTAATTAAAGACTTCATGACAACCACAATTGTGTTAACCTTTTGACCAACTGTTTAGCCAGAGGCGGAACTAGCGAGCTGTGGGCCCAGGTGCAAAAAATATGCTTTGGCCCTGATGATATCCCAGGTAACCCGGTGGGGAGCTTTGGTGGTGTGGTGATTATGGCTGTGGGCCCTTATATCAGCATGGGCCCCGGTGCCGCTGCACCTGTTGCACCAATGGTAGTTCCGCCCCTGTGTTCAGCCAAAGAAACTTGACTCAGTGGGAATATATTGAAGCTAAACAGTCAGTGTGGGTGGGTGGATTAGTGCTACCATGAAGAATATGAGGAAAATATATTACCACATATAATTTATTTTCCTCTTCAGACTCCAAGGGCCAGATTTACTAAACTGCGGGTTTGGAAAATTGGAGATGTTGCCCATAGCAACCAATCACATTCTAGCTTTTATTTTCCTATTACATGCTCAAGAATGTCAGCTAGAATTTGATTGGTTGCTATGGGCAAGATCTCTACTTTTTGCATTCCCACAGCTTAGTATATCTGGCACCAGGATTCAACATGGCTGACTGTAAGAACACCCTGCTCCAGTGAGCTCCACCACTCAAATGAATAGCTAGTCAACAACCTGGGAATTGTTTTCTAAGGTTTATTAGGTAGATCTCACCAACCTTGTAGGCATCAGAAACATCTATCCTGTCTTTGCCTTAATGAGATCTAAGTTAATGTTACAATTTTATTTAGAATATAAGGTCATATCATTAGGTTGCCTTTGGTGTCCTGGAACACATTAATAGGGGTCAAACTCTGTGGCAAAATTAAGCTGGGTACACACTGACAAAATAATAACGATGTTTCAATAATAAAAAGATAAACTCACATTTATCTGACGATCCTGCAGCTGTACACACTGCAATGATTTCACACTGGATCGTTGCCAGAAGTCCTTTCTGGTAAGCAGACACACATACAAAACCACAGATTATAACATCGTTCAAGATCTAACGATGCAGGGCAGAATCTGCCGATTCACTGCATCGTTTTACAGTACACACTCAAAGGATTTGAGAGCTATCTAACGATTATCCGGTGATTTAAAGGATGATCGTCAGATATCTCTCCCGGGAGATGGCAGTTCTCAGGGGGCCAAAGCATAGGTAAGTGCAGTGTCTGCCGTGGGTTGTGATAGGAAAATTATCAGGATGACTATGGTAGCGTTATATCACTGTGAATTATCTACTCATACCAATAGTGGAGGGGGAAAACCCTCTAGCACTTCCTGTGATGAATGGCTGTATTCAATGTATTACATAATAATATACACTCATGTAAATTATGCAGAATGTATGACGTTTAAAGTCAATCTGACCAGAAATGCACTGATATGACTGGCTCCTACCTGAAGGTGCCAGTATCTTGTCCCTAAAATCTATGGAATTCATATGTAAACATTAAGCCTAAACTGACATACAGTATGACTTCAGGAAACTACATTTAAGCATTGCAGTCATAAAATTGTGATTTGAGCCAGACATATTCCATCAATCATCTTATTAAGCGGTTGCATTCTCCGGTCAGAAAGTCTCTTTTGCGAAATAGGGACATCTGAAAGTTCCTTTTCGGATGTCACTTTTTCGAATACTTACCATTTCCTACTTTTTTTCAGAATGTGTGAGTATGCCGTTCGGCATACTTCACCAATTCAGCTTTGGAAACACCTCCGCCAATGATATCCCTCCGCCACCGCTATCTATGGTGAGTAACTTCTCTGTGCGGTGTAGGGAGGGTTAGAGTCAGGCTGCAGGGGAGGGAGGGTTAGGGCCATTCTAAGTGGAGACCCACACCCCTTATTAAGCAAAGGTTTTTTTATTGAAATAAAGTTGTTTTCTAACCCAATTAACATTTTCTTTGTGGAAATATTTTATTATTTAAACTAGCTCATAAAACAACAATGCACACACAGACATTTTGCATATTCTGTGTGAAATCATGGTGACCTACATCAATTTTTAGTCCTGGGACCAAACAAATAGATTGTACACTTGACTGGGAATAAAAATGGAATGTGAATATGTATGGATATTGAATGGTCTTCACATACTGCATGATACAGCATGCATGTGCCTTCATAGCTTCTGTGTATGTAACCAATTCTGTAATATCATTTACAGGGGTGGAAGGGGGCAAACTCAGGCCCCATAGCAAGGTAGCAGGGCCCGAGTCTGAATGGGCAGAACTAGACAGAACCAGATGCGACTGCTGACTGATAGAAGCTGTCAGAGACTGACTTTCCTCATACACAGAGTGCCGTGCGCTGTTTTAACGGAATAACGGGAAGAAAATCAAAATCATCATTGTTAAATATATTTTCACACAGAGAAGTGTTTTGATTGGTCTTTTGCTCAGGCATGTGTTACATTTTGCTGTGATATTCGCAACACCACAAAATCTATTACCCCCTGGCTGCTTGATTAATCAGTATATAGCTCTCGCTTGTAGCTGGCTTTCTGTTCCCCTGTTGTTGCTAAGAAAGTATGATAAGGCCCACAGAAGCCACTCCAGGTACTAGCCTGATTAATAGCTCTCAGCTGGTGCCTAACAGCCAGGATTCAGACTAACCAAAGCTGGGAGGCTCTCCAGCCTCCCAGCTGGTTGTTCTGTGTTTAAATACCCAGTGAGGAGAACTCTCCCTTGCTGGTGATATTACATACTATAGCCAATTTCATTGGTTTGCATCAGGTTTAGTGCAGCAGGATTCTTGTCCAGTTTATGCTCTCTCCTGCTGTTCTATTGCCTTGTGTTCTTGCTGTTCCTGTCCCAGTCCTCTGCAGGGACCAGATTTACTAAGCTGAGAGAAAGGAAAAGTAGAGATGCACAAAGCAACCAATCAGATTCTCTTAAGTGCCATAAGGATGCTAAAAATGGGGGCGGGTTGTGGGTCAGGACGGGTGAGTTAAGTACGGCTATGTCTGCACCAAACTGAGATTTTAAGTTGAGCAGCATCTGCAGAATACACAAGCCACCTCTCAGCTTAAAATCCAGATCAGTGCCAGATGACCCAATGCTAGAGTGCCAGTCTGTACCCCTTTGTGCTGCCCCTCCCTGGTTCTGTGCCCTAGTTAGCTGCCTAAAGGTAGAGGTGAAACAATGTCTATTCAAAGATTTGTCAGCAATTCACATATAGTAAACATAACAACTGACAAAAGAAACCCAATCATCTGTTGAGGAAGTTTCATTAACCTTCCCTGTCTACAGACCATAACACTGTAGTCATAAACTGGAAGTGCTAGTGGAAGTGTTTTAAAAACTCTCTTAGCACAGTCCATCTGCATAATATGATCATGGCAACAGCTACATATATGTCTTCTCCATGGCAACAGAAATAAACAGTTTTTTAAATTTGTGCACTGACTCAGACAGTCGCCTTCCCCTTTCTAAGTACTAACACTGGGCTGACTTCCAACATTCCGATTCCATTAGATCTTGAGTGTTGGTTTCAATTCTTTTTTTATTTTTTTAACTTTTCATTTATAATGCTTTGGATTAAGATATAATAAACATGGGGTAGGTCTCAAACCTAGCCCCTTCTCAGTTTCATAGTTTTTTCTTTAATTAATTTAAGCAGTCTTCCGTTTGTTTCTAATTATATTTTACATAGAGACCTATCATTCTATATTATAAATATTTCTGAAAACTATAAATTAATCTTGAGACCATCTCTCACTTATTAATGCACCTGCTGAATATTTTAGATCACATTGTGGTCATCTACTTCAATAAAGAGCTTATTACTCCTACTTTTCTGGGTATCCTCCTTAGATAAACTCTGCTGATCTGTCAAATATTATAGGTATATTAATATATGCAGATACTAATGTGTAATATTAACACCTTTCTTGTAACTAACCGTTCAAAAATGTTCACATTAATATTGGTGTGTGGAAGGAGGCGCTGGTGTTTATAGCACCCCCTGCTGATGTTTATTACACACACCACTGAGCAAAGAAGAGCACACGGTGTTTGACTGGCTGGAAAGGCGTCCTAAAAGTAAAGTACGTGTTCATTTTGACACATGAATGTAGCTACAAAAAATTTACATTGCTGCCATGCTGGAAAAGATACATATTATCCGGGCACAGACTCCTCTGCCATCCTCCAACCATGCCATCCGCCTATGTTTACTGAACCTACCACTGGGTATGGGCCGGGTAATGGGTAGGGCAGGTAAAGAATTTCACTCAGTAATACACTTATGTCTCATAGTTAGTTTACTTGCCTTGAAGAAGCTAAAAATCAAATTTATAGGGAAAAAATTGCAGGAAACAAAGGCAGCACAGGCTGTGTGTGTCGTAGATTGACCTCTATACTCATGCAGCAAACCCTCAGCTTATCACAGAAATGTGTGTGTATGTGTGTGTGTGTGTGTGTGTGTCTGTGTTAAAGAAATACACAACATCTTACAGTGTTAAATTCAGTGATGCTCTTACCAAATCTATATGCATTATACTCGTGGCATAACTTTATAGAAATTGCCCAGAGGCAAGATAAATGTCGCTCTCGAGTCTCGGCCAACTGTCACGTTCAAGGATTGTTTGGGATCGGTTCCAGGTTTCAGGGATGAAGACAACAGTGTTGGGTTGAAATGAAATTGAGCGGGTTTAATAATAGATGGGTGCATACAAAAGTAACAATGAGTAATAGTCCCAGATGAGATAACAGTGCGAGATTAAACAATAATTCACCAGGAGACACGCTGTCAAACAAGTTCAAAGTCCAGACAGTAGCACTGGCGGGCCAGGGTGAATAAGGGAATCCGTGTGGTAGGAGGTGGAGTTGAGGGTAGCCGTTGTAGCAGTGAAGAAGAGGTAGATGGCAGAGTTGGTGTCAGCGGAACCGGAGTAGACAGAACTGGCAACAGCTGAGGAGGATCAACTGGAACACAAACCTTGAACTCCGGGCAGGACCTTAGGACCGGACCTCAGGATTGAACCTCAGGGCTGGACCTCAGGACTGAAGCGCTTAGACTGGACCTCTGGACTGGACCTCTAGACGGGACTGCTGGGCTGGACCTCTGGACTGGATCACCAGACTGAACCTCCGACCTGGACCACGAGACTGGACCTCAGGACTGGACCACCGGACTGGAAAACGAGACTGGACCACCGGACTGGACCACCGGACTGGACAACGAGACTGGACCACTGGACTGGACCAAGCAGGCAGGACTGGACCAAGACGACAGGATAGACCAAGGAGTACCAGGCACATGGGAGACCTGATTGTTCTGGCAACGATGGAACAGTGCCCAGGGTTTAAATAGTGCGCCCTGTGCACTGATTGGCTGGAGGACCGGAGACCACGAAGATCATTGGAGAAGCGTTGTCACATGATTCATCCAAGATGGCGGCGCCCATGGATCAGGACACAGCCACACTTGCCGCCAGAAACCCACGTGGAGGACGCCGCAGCAAGACTGGTAAGTATGAGCAGAGGCTGTCACTGTTTCAGTGACAGACTCCGACGAGCTGCAGCAGCCGCGCGCCGGGAGAGGGACGCCGTCAGAGAACCAGGGAGCAGGTAAGTGCGGCGTCTGCCGCGGCTTGTGATACCAACTGACCGGATACAATAAGGGAAGTGCAATTTTTCGGGGCTGGTACCTGGAGGCCACAACTCAATTTTCTCTGGTAGTTCTGCCAATGATCCACATTGTCAGCACTGCAAAGCGGGCAACATGTCTTGATGTCACAAATTAACAGGAATTGGTTTACCCCCGAATGCACAATGATGTACTTAAAAGCATTATGGATTCTTATTGATGCAAATGGATTGGTCAAAACCTCAGCACATACAAGTCATGCATATATTATATTTCACATGGTATTACAGCATAAACATGCAAAGAAAGAGGGTGTCATATTTTATTTAACAACATTTCTGTAACAGTCCTGTGAGTTTTCCTTGGGTAAGAATGTTGTTGTGCCCTTTTAAAAACTCAAATAAAAAATGATTTTATCAAGAACTGTGGCTAGACAATTTTCTTCTGGTGGTTTTATCTGTGGTCTGACACTGCATAAAGCTGAGTATACAACGGAAGTGTTTTAAAAGATTAATATTCCAAACATACAAGAAACCAGTGCATGGAATGATCTAGTGCAAGTGTGTACTCTGCAGCAACCATGCCTGATCATTGCAAAGAACAAGACATCGTTTCATTGAATCTTTTAAACATTCTAAATGTAGCGATCAAATGATGTCCCAATCTCAGCAAAACAGATGAGGAGAATAAAAAACAAACACTCAGAGCTCCCAGCATTGGGCTGGATCCAGACTTTAGTAAGTGCTTAAAATTAGTTACTCCTGGGATAAACCATGTTGATTGCAGGGGAAGTCAAGTTAATTGTATTCTTTACATACAGGGATATATCTTTGAATTGCTTACTGCACACAGATACTGACCAGCGTTACTATCACACTGTTATTTAGACTTGGGATAGGAAACATCACCTCTCAACACTAATACTGTTTGCAACAGATGAAATATGACTCCCCTGCAATCAACATGGTTTAGCCCAGGAGTAACTAATTTCAAGCACTTACTTAAGTTTGGATCCAGCCCATTGGGTCGGATCCTCAACAACGTCCATCTTCCACACACGGCCGTAATTTGCAGATAGGTAGCTACTACGCATGCATAGTAACTGTTGTACGTAATCTACGTATTGTTACGTTACGTAGATTGCGTATATATGCGATCTTTAACCCTAACCCTCCATGTCCAGAACCATAAGCCTAACTTTATCCCACCGCAGCATCCTAACACTATTGGGAATAAATAGGTACCTGTTCCCAATAGCAATTTTCTATTTTCCAAGGTTTGGACAATTATACAGCCACCCTTCAGCTGACTGCTGTATCGTTGTTGTTATAGGGCCGAAAGGACCGGCAACCACATCCCGCATAATTCATCATGCTCGTCAGGACTGAAGTACGCGCAGTACAGCTTTTTAAAAAAAATTATATTCTGGGAAAAGTCTTCAGCATGTACCCAGTTTAACACTTTTACTTCTTGTGTAAAATCAAGATTCTAAAATCAGTTGTGCAGTTTGCCCAATAGTAACCTCTATGTTTACTAACTGCATAAACAGCAAACAATTATCAAAATAGTCTTAAGTAAAATCTCCATAATGTATCTTGAGCTATACTGATAAAACAGTAGCTCACTGAGACACCAAGTGGCAGTAACTATTATTGCAAGTGAAAACACAAAAGTAATTGCATGTAAACAAAGATAAAATACAAAATTGTTCAAGAAAAACGCACTCAAATAGTTCATACTAGATATAATATTATGCAACTTTGAATCATGAACTTTAAATCATGCTTCATTTTTTAGTTCAGCACAGTTGAAGAAGAAAAAAAAAGCAAATTCCTTTTGCAGACTACTTTTCAATATGCCTTTCTTTTATGGAGTTTTGGCAGAGAAATTTACACACATGGTGCCATAAATTGATTATTTTATTTGAAGGGACTTTTCAGAGGGGTCTCAGTTGGATGGATGCCCACAACACAATCTCCTCACCCAGTAAGTCATTTTACCAAGTATTGAAAGAAATTGTTTGAAATCCAGTACAATAAATGGAGTGGAAAGATTTTGGTAATAGAGCCAATAACTCCATAGCAACCAGTACTATATTATGACTTATGAGGTATTATACTAAACTGATATCCCTCTGGCTCTAATTGTTGAGGTTATATTATTAACATGGCATGCAGAATTATAAGGATTAATTCCATACACTTGTAAAACTACTTTCTATTGAGTACAATGTTTATTTTGTATATAAGTACGATCTCCCTCAAGAATAGGAGGAGTAAATGTCAGTTGGCTCAGTAAACATTTTTATTGTATGATCATTACCAGATTCTTAGAATGCTAATAAGTGTTTGAAAGGTCAAATTCAATATCCAGATGACAACGTGAAATGATTCACTTTAATTTACTCTGCAGTGTGTGTGTGTGTGTGTGTGTGTGTATATATATATATATATATATATATATATATACACACA
>WWET01001048.1:60786-75619 GCA_011038615.1 Limnodynastes dumerilii
AAACTAGGACCATGCAGGGTGCTGCTGGCATAATGTTATGTGAGGTGTGGGGGCAGGACGGGTAACTGGAACATGAACCAATGTATTAAGTTACCATAAATTTGCATTGTATGATGAGGGAAAAAGCCAAATTATGGCGCGTCTGGCAGGAAAAATAATGTAGGTGGCCCACTGAGGTGGCCTTAGGGACCTCATAGGGTGGCAGATGCCAAGTCATTCTGGACTGGATAAAGATCTCTGCACTCCCCTCTCTTGTGCGGCTATTAGCTCAGATACGTTGCCATAAGCCAATCTTAAGTCGCCCGTGTGGTTCAGCGGGTACTGCATGGAAGTCTTTAAGCCCCTACTGTATAATTAAATGTTCCCCCCTGCCCAACTTGCGTAGTTTAGATGAATGGAGAGAATGACCCACCCTGTCTCCTAGCATACGGAATGCAATTCAGTAGGAGATCCCTGTTGTAACATCTGGTGCGTGCATGTGCGGATGTTACAGTTAGGCTCTTGCGTAAAATGTAGAATAATGTACGGATACAAATTGCATATAGCTGCCAACTGTATCATGTTTGAAATGCTCTGCAATGAGAAATTTTCTATTGGGCATGGTTGCCTATTTCGACCCGTTCCCAGTAGCTAAACTGGGGTGAGGCCTGGTTAGAGCTTAAGGGGAAGCATAGGGCATACCCTCCAACATGACCCATTCCATTAGGTACAATTAAATCCGCTCCTGAGCTTCCAACTGTCACTCACCTGGTTTAAATAAATGAACTGATATTTCAAAAACTATTTCAACAAAAGTGGTTACCATAGTAACTGACAGTTGGAAACTGAGGAGCAGAGTTTTTTGTGCCTAATAGAATGGGTCATGTTGGAGGGTATGTTACATAAATGCATGTGACATCCAATCCTGATCCCGTGGTTAGGTCTAAAGAGTTTTTTAGCCTGCTTAAAAATCAGGAGAACCAACCAGCAATCACTCGATCAAGTGTGTACCCTTTTGGTTTGTCCAATTCTTCTTCCAGTTCTTCCATCATGCAGCACCACCTTTGAGGTCGTGCATATTTAATGCCCAAATGACGCTGCAGCTATCAGTATGAACTGCCCAGGGAAATACCAGATTTAAATGCCTTGTAAATATTGCACATACTGTATGTCAGCCTTCTACAGTGTACAAACTGCCATCAGTGTTTATTAAAAGCTTATTACAGACGTATGTGGACTGTATTTTCATTCTACCTTAAGAGTTTTATATATTTGAAAAAAAAAAATTCCCCTTTTACTCAAAAGGCCAGATTTACTAAGCTGCGGGTTTGAGAAAGTAGAGATGTTTCTCATAGCAACCAATCAGATTTTAGCTGACATTCTCTAGTATGTAAAAAGAAAGTGAGAGCTAGAATCTGATTGGTTGCTATAGGCAACATCTCCACTTTTCCAAACCCGCAGTTTAGTAAATCTGGCCCCAAAACTTTAAACCGTGTTAATTTCCAAATGATAAAAAAACATATATAACTGTGGAGGAATCTGGGAGGTGTCCTAAGTGTCACTTCTTCAGAGCTACGTTAATCCACAATTTTTAAGAATTAGGTTAGGGTTACATAAAACAGGTTAGGATTACATTAAATTACATAAATTTTGGGACAAGATCCTGTTATTTATTAATTCCATTCTTATGAACCACTTCCCAAAGAGCTTTTTTAGTGTAGATATGGTTAAAAATGTTAGTAAAAAAAAAGGCGTATCTATATTCACCAGCTAAACCCTGATCATTGCACCCATATATTGGAGATAAGATATTTGAATGTATGGAGTGGTTTTTAATTAGAGATCCTCAATTTGACTGGGAGGCTGATGGAGAGAGAAAGGTGAGAGAGAAATATGTTTTAAAAATGTAAATATAAATAAATAAACATATATATATAAAGTAACGTGTCATTTTTTTTGTGGAGTTTACCAGTTACCAACTATTGAATCAGGTCAAGTACCACAGACCAAACCCATTCTATCCTCAATATCCTCTTAATAAATTTCTTCACTTAAATCCCACCCTCTACCCTAATTATGCTTCTGTGATTAGCAAATCAACTCCTTATTTCTATTACATGTTTTTCAGACTCGGCAACATATTTGACCAAATATACCCTCTTCCATCTGGTATCATTCATAACTGATTTGATAGTTAAATCAACTATCATAACAAACACAATTTCTTAAGAAAATAGAAAGAGCAATCTCTTTTACAAGCAGGGCCGGTGCTAGCATGTCTGGCGCCCCCCTGCAAAACATACATTTGCACCGTTCTCCTTTATAAATAATTTGATAACTCAGAATAACATTGCTGTGCCCCCTTCATGCTCATACTACTTTGCCCCTATTCTTGCCGACACTGCTTGTGCCCATCATGTGTCTACAGCCCCCCCAGTACTGCCATCATGTCTCTCCAGCCTCCCACCAGTACTGCCATCAGTCCCACAGTACTTACATCATATGCCAGCAGCCCCCCCATGATTACCATAATGTGCCACCAAACCCTCCAGTACTCCCATCATGTGACACCTGCCCCCCATTACTCCCATCATGTGTCTCCAGTCCCCCCCAGTACTCCCATCATGTGTCTCCAGCCCCCACCCAGTACTCCCATCATGTGTCTTCAGCCACTCCAGTACTCCCATCATGTGCCACCAGCCTTCCAGTACTTCCATCATGTGCCACCTGCCCCCCATTACTCCCATCATGTGTCTCCAGTTCCCCCAGTACTCCCATCATGTGTCTCCAGCCCCTCCAGTACTCCCATCATGTGCCACCAGCCTTCCAGTACTTCCATCATCTGCCACCTGCCCCCCATTACTCCCATCATGTGTCTCCGTACTCCCATTATGTGTCTCCAGCCCCCAGTACTCCCATCATGCGTCTCCAGTCCCCCACAGTACTCCTATCATGCGTCTCCAGCCCTCATCAGTACTCCCATCATGTGTCTACAGACCCCCCAGTACTCCTGTTTTTTTTAAACTTACCTGAGTCTTCCTCTGCGGCGCTCTCCTTCTCTGGCAGACAGCTCATACAGGAAGTTCCTGTATGAGTGTCTGAGGCAGTTACAAAGAGCAGCTGACATCACTGCTCTATGTAACTGCGGTGGCAGCTCATGCAAGAACCTCCTGTTTGAGCTGCCTGCCGGTCTTAAGAGCGAGGGGATGTCCGCGCCGCAACCTGCCCCCCCCCCCCTTACAAGGGTTCTGCACATTTTCTCCCCAGTCGCCGGCCCCTCATATTCCAGAGGGGGGATAGTAGGTGGAGGGGAGCGCCTCTCTGGCTTGGTGCCCCCCTGCCAAGCCAGCCCCGCTTACCAGGTTCTGCCGCCCTGTTTACAAGCAATTATCCCTAGACTCCACGAGACTTAGAAGTCATCAAAAAATATAAAACTCAACTAAATTAGAAAAAGGCAATTTTATGTAGACAAATATATTTTTCTGTTAATAAGAACTGCTTAATGGCGTGTTCGGACTCAGAGACAGTGGACCTCCTTGACACTCTGTACTTTGAGGGCCTAAAAACAGTAGAACAGTTTAAACATGCTTGGGATAAATATAAGGATATCCTAAATCTCAAAATAAATTGAGGGTGAAGAGGGTGTAGGGTCAGTATAGTTTTAAATTAACAACTGGGCAGACTGGATGGATCATGTGGCTCTTATCTGCCATCACTTTCTATGTTAATCTAATAAAAAAAAAACCTTTGAGGGATAATTTTAAAAAGCATGAGAGACTGGCAATGAAAAGCTTGATGAAAGATAATCAAATTGAGATTAAGCCATCTGATAAGGGAAGGGGTGTTATTCTTAATTTGTTGACAACTATAAGAAAGAGGAATTAAGGCAATTTAATGACTTTAAATTTTATGAAATACTTAAGAGTTATCTGACAGAATTTTACCAAAGGAAGTACTGGTGATAAAGCCAAATTAAAAACTGGCAATTAATAGGAGATTTAAGATTTTCTATATATTAAGTTTCCGGTGATCTCCACATTTTATTATGTACCCAAAATTTGAAAATCTATCACAGCACCTCCCGGGAAACCTATAATTTATGGTATAGTGTCCCTCACTTCTAATTTATCCCAAGTTATTGATTATATCTTCAACCCTATGTTTCTGTACTACCTTCATATCTCAAAGATACTACAAATTTTCTGAAAATGGTTGACAGCATGCAATGGGATGATTCATATATCCTCTTGATGTGTGATGTAGAGGCACTATATACCCATATTCCACATGCCAAAATAATACAAGCTATTGATCATTTTCTAAAACAGGATTCTTCACTCTCAACCACACTTCAGGAATTTATTTTGGAGGATACTGAATTTATATTAGAACATAAATTCTTTCTGTTTGATAACATTATTTATCGTCTGCGCCTCGGTACTGCTATGGGGACAAGGTTCACCCCAAGTTATGCCAACAAATTTACATCTGGGGAGGTCCATATAGGGCAAACCTGGTCCACTATGGGCACTATATTGATAAATTATTATTTGTTTGGTGTGGGGTCCTCACTTCTATTGATTTGTTTTCAAAATTCCTTCATTGCAATGACTTTGGCTTAAAATTAACTTTTTTAACAGATAGAGTTGCCATCAACTACCTTGATGTAATGGTTAGGGTTGGCAATATCTGCAAATCATTTCTGGAAATAGATACCAATCAATAAGAGTAGCCACAAGAAAAGCTATTTTAAAAGCATACCAAAGAGCCAGTTTATGCGTTTGAAAAATAATTTCTCTGATGCCGAGTCATTCTTAAAACAAGGTCAGTAACTAAAAAAACTCTTCTTGGCCACAACTATCCATCAAAGATAAAAGTTAAAGCCTTTGAAGAGCCCTTAGAGAAAGACAGGCTGACTGTTAGATAGTTCTAGGAGAGGTATAATTTGCCATTGGAATAGGAATAAGAATAATAAGTAATGAAATAAAGACACACAAACTTTATCTATCTAATTTTATTCTTATGCTCCTATTAGAAATATTTTGCAGAATAATTTCCCTATGCTCAGTCTCAATAAATAGTTAAATTATGTCCTTGAAGAAAATCAGGAAAAGTCATTTCCCGTGAAGCTATAAACCTTAAGGACCAGATTCAATTAGCCGCGATGACGGGAAAAAGTATGTGCTGCGCTTTTTCCTGTCATATACGGTATGACAATTGGGTGAATTTTTATGCGCACCTCTATGAAGTGCGCATAAAAGTCACCCAAAAAAATTTCGCGTAATTAGCTTCGCACAGCAAAATACCCTGCTGTGAAGATAATTGAATCTGGCCCTAAGAATGCTCTTGTCCATAGACATTGTAGGGATGAGTGTTTAGTACCATCTTCAAATCTTACCTGGCTTCCTCCTAAACCAAAAGGATTCTTCAGATGCAGTGTTAGTAAGTGCAGTATGTAAACAAACAATATATTTTCAAAAAGTATAAACAGCGCCTAAATTGAAAAATAAAATTTTTAATTAAGAATCAGGTGGTTCTGATTAAGTAAACAAATAGATGGCAATCTTGTATCAAAAACTATCTTTATTTAAACGTATAAAATTTCCTTAGTGGAGTATGCATATATAATTGGCTCAGGCTGTAAACTTATTGATATCCAGGAAGATGGACAACAGTTTTTATGGAGGTACCAGGAGGCAATACAAACAATCCTTGCAACAGGTAAAGTTATTGTGATATTACTTAGCGTAGAGACAACAGGGCAATACCTTTACCTCTTGCAAGGATTGTTTGTATTGCCTCCTGATACCTGATTCCCTCTATTAAATTCTTGGATGCCTGTGGAGCTGCAAATAACTGTGCCCTGTTGTCTCTACGCTTTGCTTAATTATACCATTTTAACTCCAGCCCTGCACCATAATACCACCGTTTGGAGCCCTGAGTGGGCTACATGGACGTTGCCGCACATTGAACAGAGCTCTGTGCTTAACAATACTACTCCAACTCCTTATAGAGACCTTTTTGTGGGTAGAAATGTCCTCTCACCAACCTTTTGGAACATTGTGACTGTGAATCTATACCATCTATTCTTGAAATACACAGTGTCCATCTAAAAAATTATCGGACTGTATTACTATCAAAGACAGAGCTATTGTGTATCAATAAATTAATTGACTGAGTATTACTATTTATTTTACCAAGGTGCACTATTGGTTTACATCAATTAAGCTAACACTGTGTGTCAGTTATGTTACAACTTCTGGCCATATACAACTTTGTGTATCCAACCTGGATAAACTTCATATATTACTGTCTCTATTATACCAACATAAGAAGGAAACACTGTTGCTGAAAGAGAGTATTATTAACCTCAGTATTATTGTTGTTTATAAGATCACAAGACTCTTGTTATTAATCTGAAGATCGGGCTGCATTGCATTTTCTACTTCATTTCAGTTTGTAGCTATGTGACATGAAATTGATGTGTATGGACCATATTCACACATCCGTTTTTATAAAGCACGCAAATATACGCATGTGTCATGGGCAGCACCCATGACACTCCCATTGCATGGACGGATTTTCGGTGACTTAGGCATTCCATAGGGCAACCTTAACTCTACGTGTGTAGTTACATGCGTATTTTCCTTCTGTATGTGCGTACATGAAAAACCGTGCCCATATTTAAATGCCTTCCTCCACCCACTTTCACTAAACTACTCATGTACGGAAGACAACCACGCCCCTCCGTATGTATGTCACGAAGTCCAATTTACAAATCCATGCGCAAAGGACTTCCGTGCCTAAATCCTACGTAGCTTGCGTAAAAAAAGTTACTACACATGCCCAGTTCAACCGTACCTAAAAATACGCATGGAAAAAGTAGCAAAATCATAAGTGTGAATCTGGTCCTATGAAACAAAGACATAATGGTCTCAACTCAGTAGTAGTAGTTTTATATATTTTTATTATATTTCATAACAAATAAATCTTTACTGTTTTTAAGCGCTCCTGTTAATGGTATTATTCAAGCTTAAATACAAATACTTCGGCATGGTGTGTGTGTCAGTGTCAGTCATGGTCTGTGCTTCTCTTCTATTTTGCATAATGCAGGGGAAATGTACTGTCCCAGGATTATGGACCACATGTTACAGGAAAAGGGAATGAGTCTATCAAAATCCAGTGAAAGGTAGGTTCATAGTTTAATTTATGTATATAATTAATTTAATTTTGTATATTTGTAGGAGAGTGTGTGACAACAATTGCGTATTTGTGTGTGGGTGAACAAATGCGTATTTGTGGGGGAAGTAGAATATATATATACAGTCAGGTCCATAAATATTGGGACATCGACACAATTCTGATATTTTAGGCTCTATACAGCACCACAATGGATTTGAAATGAAACAAACAAGATGTGCTTTAACTGTAGACTTTCAGCTTTAATTTGAGGGTATTTAAATCCAAATCAGGTGAACGGTGTAGGAATTACAACGGTTTCTATATGTGCCTCCCACTTTTGAAGGGACCAAAAGTAATGGGACAATCGACTCAAAAGCTATTTCATGGACAGGTGTGGGCTATTCCCTCGTTATTTCATCATCAATTAAGCAGGTAAAAGGTCTGGAGTTGATTCAAGGTGGGACATTTGCATTTGGAATCTGTTGCTGTCGACTCTCAATATGAGATCCAAAGAGCTGTCACGATCAGTGAAGCAAGCCATCATTAGGCTGAAAAATTTAAAAAAACCATCAGAGAGATAGCAAAAATATTAGGTGTGGCCAAATCAACTGTTTGGAACATTCTAAAAAAGAAAGAATGCACACCAAAGACCCGGAAGACCATGGAAAACAACTGTGGTGGATGACAGAATAATTTTTTCCCTGGTGAAGAAAAACCCCTTCACAACAATTGGCCAAATCAAGAACACTCTCCAGGAGGTAGGTGTATATGTGTCAAAGTCAACAATCAAGAGAAGACTTTACAAGAGTGCATATAGAGGGTTCACCACAAGATGTAAACCATTGGTGAGCCACAAAAACAGGAAGACCAGATTAGAGTTTGCCAAACAACATCTAAAAAAGACATTACAGTTTCTGGAACAACATGCTATGGACAGATGAGACAAAGATCAACTTGTACCAGAGTGATGGGAAGAGAAGAGTATGGAGAAGGAAAGGAACTGCTCATGATCCAAAACGTACCACCTCATAAAGCATGGTGGTGGTAGTGTCATGGCGTGGGCATGTATGGCTGCCAATGGAACTGGTTCCCTTGTATTTATTGATGATGTGACTGCTGACAAAAGCAGCAGGATGAATTCTGAAGTGTTTCGGGCAATATTATCTGCTCATATTCAGTCAAAGCAGCACCCCCTACTTCCGCCATCCTCGTAAGGACAGACCGGAGGAACAAAAAGGTAAGCCCTATACTGCACCTAACAGAACAGGAAATAAAAAGAAACCGGAAAGAGGAAAGGGCAGTCCTTATATACCATCCCGGGGTCTTCTTATTTCCTGTCCTGCACCTACACAGCAAATGGGATTTACCCATCGTTAGTGCTGCCAGGGAGGAGGAGGAGGAAAATGCCCCAACAACAAGCAGGAACTGAAGACATTTGCAGTAGAGGCCTGGCAGAGCATCACCAGGGATGAAACCCAGCATCAGGTGATGTCTATGCGTTCCAGACTTCAGGCTGTAATTTACTGCAAAGGATTTGCAACAAAGTATTAAAAAGTGAAAGTTTGATTTAGGATTGTTTAGTTTGTCCCATTACTTTTGGTCCCATAAAAAGTGGGAGGCACATATAGAAACCGTTGTAATTCCTACACCATTCACCTGATTTGGCTGTAAATACCCTTAAATTAAAGCTGGCAGTCTGCAGTTAAAGCACATCTTGTTTGTTTCATCTCAAATCCATTGTGGTGGTGTATAGAGCCCAAAATATGAGAATTGTGTCGATGGCCCAATATTTATGGACCTGACTGTATGTATATATATAGATAGATAGATAGATCGATAGATATAAGATAACAGTACAGGACTGTAGCAAGCACCACTTTACAATACTGAAACAACGCTGGGTGCCATGGCTGAAGGACAAAATAGAACAATTAGTGTCATGAAATATACACTAGCCAGCACACCATTGGCAGAGGTGATAAGACCTTCTGTCAAAAATGGTGCCATATGTTGAATAGGTGTTCATAAGATTTAATGATTCTAACCATTGAAAAAGTTAATACTGATATGGACCTGGTCCAGCAGGATATTACTGATGTGTCAACTAAGGCTAGTGTTGCATTTTTAGTCAAATCAGTGGATTGGAACTTGAAATTGTCGGATTCTCTGCAGAGGTTTAAAAGCGACCTAATTGCGTTTAAAAAGAAAAAGTATAATTTTGTGAAGGATGATTACAGGGAAAATAGAGTATATATCTGGGCTTCATCTTTCTCTGCACCCTTACCTAGGCATTTTAAAAACAACCGTAGAGGTAAATTTGCTAACAGATCATATACTGATCTTGATACCGCATCCTCACAAAGTGATACTGAACAAATTGTACATACTCGACCTAATAAGATTCCTTTTTCCCGCGAGGACATTGCCACCTGGGCAAGCACAAGAAAAATGCAGGAGAAGAGCTGGACGCAGGCACCGGAGACGCTGGCGGCACCAGCAAGAAGAAATTGTAACGTATAACTTGTCTGATTACTAACTTAGCAAACTGCTGTTCTCAACAAGGGACTTTCTTTTGTACAGACTCACAGACCCAATAACATTGATATAGAGGTGGAACTCTTTAGGTTTCAGAGGAATCTGAAGCTTAAAAACTTTTTTGGCCCGCAGTCTGATGATCTGACTAAAGTTACCAAGTTTAAACCTCACTCTGTTTTTGAAACGGCAAGCTCAAGTCCTTCAATAGATGTATTTATTCGACTCGTCAAATGGGATATTTTTCGCAATTGGACACGTGGCTTCATTAGGTTCCCCAATTTAACTACTGAAGAACAGAAAGCACTTAAGGTGCTCAGTAAAAATGACGATATTTCTATTTTACCGGCCGACAAAGGCGAAGCGGTTGTGGTCCTTAACCGCAAGGATTATGTGGCGGAGGTCAAACGCCAACTAGCAGATGGTGACTGTTATAAGATGCTTACTTTTGACCCTACGAGCTCATTTAAAAGTTAAATTGATACACTGATTTTTGACGCCTGTTGAATGGGTTTTATTAGTGAGGAGACTTCTACATTTTTATGCCAGGATTTTCCTATAGTCCCCACTATGTACATCTTACCTAAGGTGCACAAGACGCTGATGAACTCCCCGGGGAGACCTATTATCTCCTTGAGGGGTTCACTATGCCAACCAGTGTCCCAATTTGTTGATTTTTTCTTGCAGCCTCTTGTTCAGGCTACTGATAGCTATATCAGGAATAGCAGTCATTTTTTGAATCGTTTAAAGTCTATGAATCATTTGGCTGGTAAAGTTGTACTAGTGACGCTTGACGTCACTAGTTTATACACCAACATCAGGCATGATGTAAGCTGTGGATTCAGATTTGTATGAGGGACCTCTGACAGAATTCCTGTTAAAACTGGTTAGATTTATTCTTACCAGGAATTATTTTTTATTTGAAAATGCTTTTTAGATTCAATTGGTTGGCACTGTGATGGGGTCAAATATGGCCCCCGCATATGCCAAACTCTTTATGCATGAATTCGAGAAAAACCTCATTATGTCTGATTCCACTTTTTCTAGATTCATCTTATTTTATGTCCGATTCACCGATGACCTCTTTGTGCTATGGTTAGGTAGTTTTGATGAATTGGAATTATTTGTAAATAAACTCAATGGCCTAGATACAAGTATTAAGTTTACTCTTAACTATGACATGGTATCCATTCATATTTTGGACGTTTTGGTAGCTCAAACTCCCAATGGTTTTGCCACTTCACTATACAGGAAGCCAACGGATAAAAATACGCTTCTTGAAGCAGGGAGTTTCCATCCCAGACCCCTTAAAACCGGCTTTCCATTCTCCCAGATGGTGAGACTGGTCAGGATCATCTCGGATCGGGAGGTCTTGATCCAGTCCCTTCGGGAGATGGGGGAAATGATTTTTTAACCGTGGCTATAGGCACAGTGAGATAGTGGTGGCCACTGATAAATGCATGAAATTGGATAGAGAGGTGTTGCTGAATACTCAGAGTAAGAAGGACCAGTCCGATTGGCTGGTCTTCTGCTCTACTTACTCTACCATGTCAGTATGTGTCAAACAAGCTTTGTGTATACATTGGCACATTTTGTCTACTGATGTGAGATTGAGTCAGTTTGCCGAACAGATGCCCCTCATGAGCTTTAACGTAGCACTAATCTAAGCAGTCAGTTGGTTCATACAGACGTGACTCCCATTGGGCAAAAACACTGGTTAAAGAAAAAGATGGGTGTCCATAAATGTCGGGGTTGTGTAAACTGCCCCTTCTTGGTATTAGGTGATAAATTTGTAGCTCACCCGGTCAATATTGATTTTGATATTAAGTATTTTATTGATTGCGAATCCCGCTATGTTGTTTATGCCATCAGGTGTCCGTGCCCTAAATTATATATAGGGAAGACTTCACGAATGGTAAAGGAGCATCTTGCTATGCATAGGTCCTCTGTGAAGAGAGCCTTTAGCATAGTTGATGCAAAAACTCCCCCAGTTGCCCATCATTTTGTTGAGTGCAAGCATTTCATTAGGGATTTAAAATGTATCCCCCTGCTCCATGTTCCCCCGATGAGGAGAGGGGGAGATAGAGACAAACGTTTACTCCAACATGAGGCACGTTTGATTTACCTCTTTGGGACCATGGTTCCCCATTGTATCAATGAGGAGTTCAATTTGTCTTGTTTTTTGTGACATTATTGTAACTGGTCTTTTTAATATTTCATTAATGGCCTTATGATGTATGTTCTTTATTTAATATGTATTTTTACATGAACTATAATATGGTGTCCCCTTCACGGCTATGGCCGCGACGACGGGGATTGTGCGTCTCAGGCGATTATGTCATCGCTGGGTGATACAGCTCCGGCGTGCACGCGGTCTGCCCTTGCTCCTGCTCGCTGCGAATCATGATTTCCGGGCTCTCTGGTGGGGGAGAGTCATTGGACACTGCAGGTGTGATTGAGGTATTTATATCTGTACTTATATACTATTATTTGCCTTCTAGATCTTTCTTGAACCAGTTGTATACTGTTTGCTGCTCACTTATGCCCTGAGGATGGAGTCCTGATGGACCCAGAAACGGCTGTTGGCACCTTGATGAGCCCTGTACATCTACTTGGATACTCAGCTTCAGTCTTTCTGCCCCCCAGTATGAACTTTGTTTTGCTTTTGGTCAGACTCTGTTGTTTTTTTGGAGTTTGCTGAGTTCCACCTCTAGGTCTATTTGTTTTTTGTCATGATTGATTCTTTCACTATGGCTCTACATATGTCCTGTTATCCCTATTAAATCATTTTTGATACTTTTGCAAAATATTGTGCTGGCTAGTGTATATTTCATGACAATAATTGTTTTATTTATATATATATATATATATATATGCAAAAAATGGAGGTTGCTCAAATCAATTTATAAGGTAATATATATAGAGAGACATAGACACTGTCACTCCTCATACATGAAAACTTGCTCCTGGTGCTCTCCAGTATATATAATACAAAGTCTGTGGATATTGAAGTCACTCTGGAGACTGTATATTGCATATCAGAAACACGGCTTATCCGGCCACTTTAATTCATGTTAAACTGACGTTTCAACCGGGTCACAAGTGGTATTCCTCAGGGCGTACATAGTTTTTGATATGCAGTATACAGTCTTCAGAGTAACTTCAATTTCCACAGACTTTATATATATATATATTCCGGCTCCTTGAGACTTCGACAGTAACCTTTTGGCTCTAAGGGCCAGTCTATAGTCCACCCCTGGACTATTGCTAACAAACCATCATTTTTATAAACTTGCAGTGTTGCAGAGACTCTCTACTGGCAATCAGATAGATAATGGATATTGGTCATAATAACCTCTTCCTCTCAGGCCTGAAAACATCTCTATTATTGAAGTGCAAGAAAAGTAACTGCAGACTATGCAGACCACCTGCAAGGAGACCAGATGTGACATTGCCTATAATAATGAGATAACTGAGTGCTGAATGTCCCCACTTCGAGAGGTGTTTCATCAGAAATAGCTTTGTCAAGGCATCGCTATTTGGTCCTATGAACCGAATTCTACCTGCATCATTAATTGGACTATCCTATAGTGTAACAAGCCGGCATATTTCCTGCTACAGCATCAACTTGACCTCCATATTGCATCTATTGGTGACCATTGGACAGCTGCAACCCCAGCAATGCTGTTGAATCACTTCTCAGACATTTAGCCATTAGTGACCTACCACTTGTGTATTTGAAGCCAAGTCTGGGAGATAAATATTTAAGCTAATGAAGCAGTCTATATATGCTGCTCAGTTTGTGTCAAAATAATCTCCAGAGAGAGAGGGAGGAAATGCTTTGATATTATCTCTACCTAAAAATAACCCTGTGTTGTTCCACAGTTGTATTTTTTCTCTTCCTTGTACAATAGCAGACTTGTCATTTAATAATTGTGTCATCCAATCTATAGAAACTTTGTCTCTCATCAACTGCACTTTTGTTGCCTATTTAATCACAATTGGGCAGATTCAGAACAACGCTTGTGAGCGAATTTACGCTTGGCGGACACGTAAAATCGCATTTTGGTAAGTATTGTGCATGCAGACAATAGAAAATACGCTCCATAAGGTAGCGTATATGTGAACGTATAGTCCATTCACGTATTTGTCGCGTAAATCCGTACGTGTGGGCGTGTATTTAAAGTGTACAGTATGGGTGTGCTTCGCTGCGTAAATACGTGTTACCCATCCGTACGTGTGTGGACGACATCGGTTACGTGGGCAAAAGTTAAGGGTTTGAATCACGGAAGTCGGTCAAAATACGTACATTCAAGGGGTGTGACAAAAGGAGTTCTGGATCTAACCCAATGCACCTTTCACTCCTTTACTTTGCCATCTAATACACTTTAAGGGCCTGATCCAGAGCTATGATGGTACACTGAGCGGTCTAACGCTCAGCGTACCATCGCTTCCCTCCCCCTTGCCCCAGCGTATGAACAATCGCTTACGCCGGCTGAAGGCTACCCTAACTTCAGCCGTCATAAGCGACTGTTAATATGCTGGGACGGCGGCGTTGATACGTTAACACCAGCCTCATTACCCTCCCCCCGCCTACCTGCACTAACTTCTGCGTAGTAACGATGGGGGACGCCCACGCTGAAGCTACGGAAGCCCGTTCCACGATCGGGCGTTTACGCAGCTACGCCAGGCAACATCTGTGCCGCATGCGCAGATCGTCTTTTTAGACGATCTTACGCTTCTGGCCGGCGTATTATGGCATAATTTTGACCCAGGGAGCCAGTTCTTTGACTCAGGGAACATGTTCAATTAGTTGGATGTAAATGTCAACATTTTAAAAAATAATTAGCATCGTAGCAGTTGCATAGCCCTAAATACACTGACTGAGTATTACTATTTATTTTACCAAGGTGTACTATTGGCTTACATCAGGGGTCCTCAAACTTTTTAAACAGGGGGCGAGTTCACTGTTCCTCAGACCGTTGGAGGGCCGGACTATAGTAAAAACAAAAACTATGAAGAAATTCCTATGCACACTGCATATATCTTATTTTGAAGTAAAGAAACAAAACAGGAACAAATACAATATTTAAAATGAAGTAAAGTTAAATCAACAAATTTACCAGTATTTCAATGGGAA
>WWET01001048.1:97048-117492 GCA_011038615.1 Limnodynastes dumerilii
CATAGTGACGCCGGGCAACATCTGCCCGGCGCATGCGCATTAGGGCTACGGCCGCGGTACTAGCGACGGCGGCCGTAGCTCTGGATCAGGCCCAATGTATTTATAATCAGCATTCACCAACTAAGTGCTGTGTAAGCTGACAGCTTACATCTGTGGATGCAGGGTGGGCTGCTGCCAAGGGCCTTCATCTCCTCTGGGCCCAAGTATCAGCTTCACCCACAGTACTTGCACAACAGATAGTTAGTGAGGAATATAGAAATTGATAATAGGGTGGCTGAAGAATGTGTTAAGCTTGCCTGACAGGGAGCAGGGAATCCATATGGAATAGAAGCAAGGGCCCTGTGCAAAGCTGATTGATCTAGCTGGGAGATTATAAGTAAAAGGGTGCAATTTGTAGCTTAGTAAAAGTATTTTATATTTATTTGCTAAAGTAATGCAACTAATGTAGAGATTGACAGAGCAGAGCAGCAGCAGAAGCAAATAACATTTGCATGGAAAATTAGTCTATTGCATTATAGACCGTGGAGGTCAGTGTTATATTGGTAAAAACCAGTAAGAAGTGTATTGCACTAGTCAATGTGGGAGAAGATGAGCGTCTGAATATAAGTTTATGCATTGTCTTGTGTGAGATATATTGGGCACACACTGTGAAGGGGAATTATATGTACTGAAAGTTTTATAGTTTCAGTTCTTCAATTAAGCCCAGGGAGCAAACCCTTATATATATAAAAATGTGCCAGGTGGTCCAGTGTTTTTGGCCTAATGACCACACTCCACTCTATTGAATAGGAATGCTTTCTAGGGGTTGCTGCTCCCCCCACTCCTCCTCATGCAAAATAGTGGAATAATTCAGGTAGCTGCAGAACAGACCTTGCTGGAACAGCTTGGGAGACTATTTTGTACTTGCTTGGAACAGCGGCCTGCCCCCATATGTATAGCAATGGTTCTATGTAAATCAGAGATTGCATTGCTTGTGTACCTTACGGGGGAGGGGCATATACTTTTCCCTTGTTGCTTTACAGGCTTTGGAGGTGGCAATGTGCTCGAACGAAGCACTATATTATCTCTGAAAAGTGATTCATGAGTAAGGTAACCTTGCCTCATGACTGGCCTAACATTAATACTGGAAGTAATGCAGAGTTAAGTGCTCGCCTTATACTTAGGGGACATAAAGGAATAAGTTGGGCTGTGTTTTATTATTGTTTGATGTATGTTAATAGAAACCTTTTACTGCAATTCCTTTCCAGGCTCATAAATACATCCCAAGGGCTTTACATTGCAACTATGTTTATAACTCCAATGGACTGCAGTAGTTACAGTCTAAAAAGTCTTAGAAAGATCTCAGTGCATGTACTGAAAACACATCCAAGCTTGTCCAGGCTCACTAAGCCATGCTTCCGTAAGACAGCTTCCTTTCTCTGTGAACAAAGCTGCATCAGGCTGGCTTATCTTCACTGCAAGCCTGGCAGCTTCGTTCACAGTATTTACTAAGGCTTACCCCTCCTGCGAGGTCCCGCGATGATCTTCCGGGTCATCACAGGACCTTTCATTCATACTTCATATGAATATATGAGTATGCGTCTGTGCAGTGTGTTCATGCTGGTACTTTGACATCGGCAGTCAGCCGCGTTGCACAGACAGGTCAGTCCTGTCTTCTCTTTTTCTCTTTAGTTTTTTGTTTTTAATTATGCTTATGTTTTTATTAAGAAACAAAGTTAACATTTTTATTTTATTAAACACGAGGTTTTTATTTTTACTGAAAATATGTATTCCAGTGGCCTCCCCATATATACCCCCCTTTTTCTTCCCCTAATAACAACTGGTGGAACAGGTAAAAGAAAAGAGGTGTATATAGGGACATCGCTGGAATACTTACCCATAACGCCAGTCTGAGCTAACGTTATTGTTACGCTGGGAGCGGAGTGTAAAATTCCGCTCCGGCATTTTGTAAATATCAAAAAGTTCATTTAACTTTAATGAGCTTCTATCCCAGCAGTTTCAGTGGAAAATGAGGGGTGATAGAGGCCATGGTGTGACCTCCCTATGTCTTCATATTAGTAGTGCAAGTCAAGCATACATTAACCCTTTCCTTTACAGCATGCTGCTAGAGATTTCAGACACATGCATTTTGCAGCGTATTTGCATGACAAAGATGATAAGACATCAAGATGGGTGTAATGCCTATAATTAGAAGTATGTTTCCTTGGGCAAAAAGGAAACTAGTCATTGCACTAATATATAGCTTGTGAAATAGTGAAACACAAGTATGAAAAGCACAAAACATAATATAGAAATATGTAGACTATATACAGACTGTAATTTTATACTTGGTTGTTGAAACTACGCTTAAGATAAACTGACTTTTACTAAACGTACATTGGAAACTGCCTTACATGAAACAGCTATAGTAGTGTCCAGGGTTATGTGGTATTCATCAAATGTATAATGGATGAGAGCTACTGATCTCAGTTATTAGCTAGTTAAAATCAGTTATTAGTGGATATATTCATCAGCCCATTTATATTTATGGTTTATTGGTCTTGTAAATTAGGGAGTAGATCATGCATTCATCAGTAAATGTCCATGTCATATCCAGAAGCAGCAGGATACCATCTGCTTCCTATTGGCCCAATCAATTACCCATTCGGAATGCTGTTTCTAATCTACATTTTGGTTATGGTCAGTCATTTATCCCTCTAGTTCCCCAAACATGGAAACAGGAAAATTCGTATCAAGTAAAAAGTAGATGTCTGTTTATCTTTATGGGTCTCATACTTTCTATGGGGCAGAGTCACGTGGTTTCATCAGTATATGTTTGATACAAATATTTGTTACATCTCATCATCACTTGCTTTGGTTTAGAGGAACTGACCGTGGGAGTTTACTTACAACATATTGTTCTCTTTCTCCAGAGACTGGCATGAACACTAGTGGGTTTGTATTATTGTTACTCCATTTTTCTATCATTGTTCCGAATCCTAATTCAATAACAACAGGCGATTTCTGTACGTCACATTCAATTTGTGCTGCGCATTCGCGGCACATGGAATGCATCAGAAAGCATTCGCCTTATGCAGCAGTATTCTGTGTGGCAATCTACCTCTGCGCAGGAGGTGGGCACACTCACCATGTGTATGAGATACATACGGGGTGGGGGCACTGGAATTTAATTCATACAGTAAGGTCTGCTAAGAGATTCTAAGAGATTCAAAATAGAATTTAGCTTTAATATGTGTAATAAGTGTAAAATAATAGCTAGATTATGATTGTTTTCTAAGACTATCACCTTCACTTTTCTATTTTAAAAAGTGTTCCCCCAAAAAAAAATCAATATACTTTTCAGTAGTTAAGTTAATTAGTTGAGGTTATAACTTAAAGCATATTGTTTGAGATCTTTTTTCTGTTTTCTAATATGGTATGACTAAATGTTAATTTTTAGAAGTTTAAATGCACCACGTATAAAATGAAGCTGAAATTCAATATTTAAAAAAAATATGGCAATATTACATGGGGTAGTTAGTCATAATGCTTAGAAGTGGGAAAAAAATGTACACTCTTTGGGCATGATCCAGAGTTACGATGTTACACTGAGCAGTCTAACGCTCAGCGTAACACTGCAGCACTCCCCCTTGTTTGTAGGCTACCCTAACTTCAGCCGGCGTAAGCAAGTGTAAATACGCTGGGACGGTGGAGTTGCTATGCATATGCCGCCCTCCCAGCCTGATTACCCTCCCTCCCCCCGCCTACCTGCACTAACTGCAGCGTAGTAACGCTGGGGGACGCCCCCCTCCAGCATTACTTCACTGCTGCTCCAAGATCGGGCGTTTCCATAGCTATACTGGGCAACATCTGCCCAGCGCATGTGCAGATCATCTTTTTAGACTATCTTATGCCCGGCGTATTTATGCCGGGCGTCGTAGCTCTGGATCCGGCCCTATGTAGTTAAATTTGATCGTTTATATGTAGGATTAATGTTACAACAGAATGGACATAGCCACTGAGGGGGGACACATTTATTTAAACCTGCGCTCCTAATATTTTTACAATAGGATTGTTATACTAATCACTTATAAGACCCTAAACTTATGATTGACACACAAACAAAAAAACTGAATGTTAACCAAACTATACTAAAATATACTTAAAATCAATTTTGACATGAACTCATATTACATTTCTGACTGTCATGTTACAAATAACAAATAAACTAATGTTATCATTTTATGTTATTACGACATTTGTCACAAAATTTAGTCTGTTAATATTGATGAACTGCTTACCTTAAAAGTACTTTATGTGGCAGCAAGTATGAAATTACAATTATTATTATTATAATTTCAAGCACAATATATGTGAAAAATAGCCGTTGCATCCATTTCAACATTTTCCATATATGTAAAATAAAATAAGGAAATAGATACACACTAAATATATACGTTTTCAATTATCACACAATATACTATGAGCTTTTAACAGAATAAATATACTATGGGGCTGATTCAGAGTTACACTTACACCTTTTTTTTTTTTAGGTGTAAGTGCAGACCTGAGCAATACCATGTTGAACTGCAAGGGGAAGCAATTTTAAATTGTGAAAGCAGAATTAGAATTAAGAGGTGAAGTTACTTAGCTCAACTCTGTTTTATAGAATAAACATAAAACTATGCAGTATTTCAGTTCTATGTGTAAAAGTAATGTATTTTCCCTGCATGCAAATTTTTTTTAATTAATTAACGCCCCTTAAGTTTAATTTAACACCCCTTACTTTGTAAAATGGTTTAGCTGAGCTGTACACTTGCACCTAAAAAAAAGGTGTAAATGCGACTGAATCGTTACTAAAGCAAAAGCATTGCTTAGTAAAATCGCCTTAATAAAACGCAGTTCAAATGCGTATGCTGTGAGTGTTGCTTTGGTATAAAGTGACACTGCTAAAAAAGCAAATTTGAAAAAAAAAGTTTTTTTACACTAAAAAAAAGCATACCACCTTTAGCATGCTGCAACATACTGTATAGTAATAGAAGGCATGATGGACTGAATCCAGATTTAAGTAAGTGCTTAAAATGAGTTACTCCTGGGCTAAAACATGTTGGTTGCAGGGGAGTCATATTTCAGCTGTTGCAAACAGCATTAGAGTTGAGAGGTGATGTTTCCTATCCCAAGTCTAAATAACAGTGGGCTGGATCCAGACCTTGTTAAGTGCATGAACTTAGTTACACCTGGGTTAAACCATGTTGATTTCAGGGGAGTCATATTTCATCTGCTGCAAACAGTATTAGAGTTGAGAGGTGATGTTTCCTATCCCAAGTCTAAATAACAGTGTGATAGTAAAGCTGGTCAGTATCTGTGTGCAGTAAGCAATTGGTCAGTATCGCAGTAAGAAATTCAAAGATATATCCCTGCATGCAAAGGATACAATTAACTTGACTCCCCCTGCAATTAACATGGTTTAGCCCAGGAGTAACTAATTTCGAGCACTTACTTAAGTCCACATAAGCAACAGCATGCCAAGGGTTAATGGTATGTATAATGTGCTCTGTTACCATATAACACATAACGTGCCCTGATAATAAAAATAAATAATAAGTGACCTGCCAGGTATAATAAGTGACCCACTAGTAACTCAGACTTATGTGAGTTAATCTCTCAATGTTTATCTGTTCATATCTCTGGAGCATACTGTGAGTTCATACGAACACTGTTTCGCTGTTTCCATATTTTGTTTGAATGTGGGATATTATAATCCATTATAACTACTGCCATTTTCAGAACAGAGCAGGACAGGCTTTATTTTCATTTCAGAGTGTTTTTTACACATTCCACTAAAGAGTATCTTTCCTAAATATACAAAACTTTTAGCGATTATGTGAAATGTAATATTCATGTGTTGTATCCTAGATTTCATGGAATGACCCTGTATACGCTGGGAAGAGCATTCTATAAGTTTGAGCAGTACATTTATGAAGTATAATCTCTGGTGATTTGGCCTTTAGAAGACAGAACATAAGATGGCAGTAAGCCATAAAAGAGACCTTGTTTGCTGTTATTTAACGATATTCATACTTCTTTAAGCGAGACAGGAATGCATGTAAAATGTAAACAGTGCAGCAGAAGAACAAATATGCAATTTTATATCCATGTCAAAGATGGGAGTAATATATTGATAAGAAACAAGAACACAGTACATACTTTAATTACAAAAATAAAACCAGCGGTTAAATTCAAGGTCTCAGAATATTGATTTACATCAGGATTTAAATCAAGTCCTTCAGGCATGCAGATTCTAGCAGTGTGAGTTATAATATGACACCATCCTGGTGTTCTAATAAAGAAAAAGCAGCACATTACCATTTCCCTATGTCATAATTTTGCTTCCTATTAAGCCTTTATTTTATCCAGTTGGCAGCAACTGTCACATGTTTATGTTTTGTCCTTTGAAATAAGTGTCCCTGAAAATGTCCTTATTTTTCAGGATTCATCTAGGCAACCTTTAAGCTTTTTGGGGTGGTAGTACTAGTTACCTACTACTAAGTACCACTTAGCATATCATGTAGACACGTAACCTAATTATATATAGTTTCTATGTACAGTTGCTAACTCCATACAACCTTGCCCAGTTGCCCCATGTACCACCAGACAGTAACCCATGTACCACCAGTGATACTAGCACCACTGGTTGAGAATCCCTGATTATGCCTTCACATATTACATTTTCTGTTGGTTGCTATAAATTTAGACCATACCATCTATATAATAAGGCCAAAACTCAGTTATGGGAAAAGGAATTTGATCATTCACCTTGAAAGGCCAGATGATGGATCCCATGCATAAATCTATTCTGTGTCTATGGCCCTGTGGGACAATAATCACTGGCACTTGGACTGAGCATCATGATCAGTGTGTGGTCTTAGAAATATAGGATCAGATCTAAATGGTTGCGTTTTACTCAACTTCAGTGACTTTCATTTGGATTGTGGCTGTTTTTCCAGACTTTTGCACCTTTTCCGGACTTCTGTACTGCAAGGCAGGGCTGTAACTAGGGGTGTGCAATAGGGGCGGCCGCCCGGGGCGCAGAGCTTAAGGGGGCACCAGTAAGTTAATATTTATGGTTAAATTGGATTGGAACTCATGGTCAAGGGGCACCATTTTCCCTTTTTGCCCCCGGTGCTAAAATTTCTAGCTGCCAGGAATATCGGTATAATGTAGTGTGGCTGACTGAAGCCCATCCATGCATATGGTGGTGGTTACAAAGCTTTCTGGATAGTGAGGCCTAGGGTTACTGGATCCCTCAGAATCCTTTGCTTTGAGGAAATCGGAAATGAGGTTCTGACCAACATTCTCCAGAGCTTGTTTAAAATATATCATTGTATATATTTTTATATGTTAGGAACAATAGTGCATTGGCAAGGTCTGGTTGTAATTATCACTAGTCGCACGGTGCATTTGTTATGTCTAGAAGAGGGGATTGTATACAGTAGACACAGCTTTATTATATGCCAGTGTATATGATGGAGGCATTCCTAGTTTGTGATTGAGGTTGCACAATAATGTGACATACAGAACGAAATGAAAGGTATACATATATTATTGACTGATAAAAGGAAATTATCAGACCCACCAGCATGACCCATTCCAATAGGTACAATATCATCCGCTCTAGAGCATCCAGCTGTCACACTCACCGGGTTTAAATGAATTAACTGATATTTAAAAAACTATTTGCCTCTTCAACAAAGGTGGTTACCATAGTAGCTGACAGTTGGAAACTGAGGAGCAGAGTGTTTTGTACCTAATGGAATGGGTGAAGTTGGAGATTATGAAATATAGGCAGCTGTTTATGCTGTTTGCGATGTTACCTGCTTTATTTCTTCTCATTGACTCACATACAAACCTAAAAATTAGGGACTGAATGCAGATTTAGGCTCTTGCTCTGCTCAGATTCTCCTTACACATGCACGGCTTTAAAATCCAAGGACTCTACCTTAACTTTTCCAATCCACTTTCACTTAAAATGGGGAATGGAAAACACCCATTTTGCCGGAGTCTGGATCCTGTCCATAATTATCTGGCACTGAATGAGTGTCATTGGATTAGAGGCAATGTTTATTGTGCATTCACTATAATGTGTATAATGTGTGTCAGGTACTAATTTAAGTGTCCCTTTTTCCATGAGTAATATCACGTTGGGTAGGTACCCATTACTTTGGTCCTTTGTATTCCAATTCCTATAAACAAGCTTATTGTCTAGATGATGCACCTAGAAAATAGCACTCATGAATCTTGTCCATTCTCTGTAAAATCAGAGAGAGAGAAGTAAAATAAGCAAAGCATTCTCACTGCTATGGATACTAATCCACTCGTGTAAACTCAGCCTGTATAACTTTTTTCACCAGAGACTCAGATTAAGTGAGAGAGTTCACAGCAAATCCCATGGATTTACGTCCAATTCATAACAAAACACCCTGTGATTTAACTATAGCGCCATCATGTTACATAGCGCTTTACAGTGTTTAAGCAATGGTTCACATCAGTCCCTTGCTCCATTGAAGCTTATGGTATAAATTGCCTAACGCACAGAAACAGACTAGGGGTAATTTTATTCAGTATCCAATTAAGCTACCCAGAGCCGGGCCAAGAATTTTTTTGTTGCCAGGGGCAAAAAGGGAAAACTATGCCCCCTGACTCTGATTTCCACTCCAATTTAACCTTAAATATTAAGTTACTGGTGCTCCTTCGCCTCTATCGCACACAGGGCCAGATTAACAATGGGGCTAATGGGACTATAGTCCCAGGCCTCCATCTGAAAATAGGCCACCCACACACTGCAAATATCCAGGTCTCCCACTGCAGTGCATAAAGATGAATGTCAGAGACATATAGTGTAGGTCCTTGATTTTTTTCAGCCCCAGGCCCACATGACGCTCAATCCGGCCCTGATCGCACACCCGTTTACCGCCCTGAACCAACATGTTTTTGGACATTGAGGAAGGAAACTGGAGGAAGCCTACGCTGACACAGGGACAAGACACACTCCACACAAATAAGGCCTTGTCCAGGAATCAAACTCACGACTCCGTGCTGTGCAGTAGAGGAGCTACTTCTGCCGCACTTGTACTTGTAAATTACTTTGGTCAGTTAACTGATACTACTGTATTAATTAAATCTAGACACCTAATAATCTCATAGTGGTTCCACTCAACAACAGAACAAGCGGTTAGTCATCTGGTAGCTGTAGATTTTGTATTTTTTTTGTGTATTAGTGTAAATTTGCTCTAGCATGTTGTAATTTGACTGTTTTTGCTTATTCTTTTTGCCTCCTGGAACAGACCTTAAGTAGCACAGTTTAATTAGTTTAGAATTCACTATTTGGGGATGTAGTTGTTCGACCCTCTTTGTATCATTGTTTGAAACTTTCTGGAAATAGAAAATTGCTGTTGGGAACCCATTTCCAAAAGCTACAGGCTGCAGTGGTTGTGACAGGTATAATGTTAGGGTTAAGCTGTGCGGCTATAAGGTTAGGGTTAGGGCTTTAGGGGAAGGTTGTGGTTAGGCTGCGGGGCATGTAGGTTCATGGTTAGGCTGCGGGGCATATAGGTTCATGGTTAGGCTGCGGGGCATGTAGGTTTATGGTTAGGCTGCAGGTTATTGAGGGTTAGGCTGCAGGGCATGTAGGTGTATGGTTAGGCTGCAGGTTATGGAGGGTTAGGCTGCAGGGCATGTAGGTTTATGGTTAGGCTGCTGCCCATGGACGGTTGAGGTTAGGTGCAGGGCATGGAGGGTTAGGCTGCAGGGCATGTAGGATTATGGTTAGGCTGCAGGTTATGGAGGGTTAGGGTTAGGCTGCAGGTTATGGAGGGTTAGGGTTAGGCTGTAGGGCATGGAGGGTTATGGTTGAAGAAGGGGAGGGTTAGGGTAGGGTCAGCTAAAAACACTTGCCTTTCAGCGAATGACATTTCGCAAATTCAGGGGTTGCATCACTGCCGCTTTTTACAATGGAGACTGACGACAATTGTCATTTGTTTACATTCAGCTGCCGTACGATGGTCTTTTGGAAAAGAGACCAACCCACCAACAAAACACATCCCACAATTTGGTTTTGGATCTTTCTCACATTAAATCTATTTTAGTATTTCGTTTTTGCTTTGTCCAGGATTCAAGAAGATAATTCTTCTCATATGTGTTATTTACACTATTTTAAAAATACCAAAATATGGAAAAATAATTATTCACAATGATTCTTGCAGTGTGTCTGCTGAAATGAACCTCACAATTTAATGACGTATAAGCCTAATTAGTATAAGTAAATAGTATAAACTGGTTTGAGGGCAAAGATTTTGTGCCCAATCTGTTGCTTGTACACCCAGGTTTAGTGCATTATTTTAGATGAACAATTTGTTAACAAGAGTTAATTCTTTTCAGTTTCATATCGTATATTCATATAATGTACAATATTTATATAATGTGGTCTATGGTCAAACCTGTGGATTTCCCCTACAGTAATGTGAAAGCACACATGAAGCTCATTTTGAATGCAACAGCAGAAATGCAGATGATACAACACACTAGAAAAAAAATATAATAATAACTGGCGTTGCAGTGCTAAATTTGCATTTCTAGTGATATCAATGTATCTTCCATTTAGTAGGAAGCAGACCGAATCTTTCTGCTGTGTGATCAGCAAAGTAATTTCTCTGCACCCCAACATCTGTCAATGGGCCTGATCCAGACCTATGCAAATGATACGCCCTTGTGCGTGGCGTATTTACGCCAGCGTACCTGCGAAGCACTCCCTAGGCACTCCCCTCGGTCGTCCATATTTATGCCGTCTTACGCCGACCAAACCCTACCCTAACTTTTCTGAGCGTAACCGTGGGTGTCCGTAGGTTCCTTACGTATTTACGACGCTTAGCACGCCCATACTGTACAATTTAAATGTCTTACCCCTCCCTCAAAGCGTAAGTACGGCTTTCGTATAGCTGGCACGCCCCTTTGTGCGTTGTTATGAAGCCGATACGCTCAAGGCCCATACGCTCTGAATTTCATTGCGTAACATCTGCCTGCACATGCGTAGTAAGTACTAAAGGGCGCTTTTACGCATAGGTCTGGATCAGGCCCAATGTGAGTAAGTGATAGCAGCAAGATTTTGGTGCCGTAACATTGTGAGGGGTGTGGGTTGTTACTGAGAACGAACCTATTTCAAAATGGCCGTTTTCTGGCTGGGAAATCAATTGCTTTTGACTGAGTGTGGGTTCCCGTTAGAAGTTTTTTGGGGGGTGAGACAGGACTTTAAAAGATTTAATTAAAAGATATAATTTCCTTCATTTAAAGTTTGGACAAAATAAACAAAAACCTTAAAATCCCAACATTCTTTTATCAAAACTTCATTAACACTTATCTTTTAACTCCCATCCAGTGATCACTCTTGCCCAGGGCCGTAACTAGGGGTGTGTGATAGGGGCGGCCGCCCCATGGCACCAAGCTTAAGGGGGGCACCAGTAAGTTAATATTTAATGTTAAATTGGTTTGGAATTCATGGTGGGAGAAACCATTTTTCCTTTTTGCCCCTGGCGCTATAAAATATTCCACTGTGGAGTAACAGATGTTTTTCTAAGGCTTGGACCTCTGGTTAAAGAGGGGGTGCAATTTATAAATGACCTGAGTGATCTTGCACCTTCCCCCAAAAATTTCAGGGCACCAACACCAACAGTCTGTCTTCACTAGAGGCTTTATAATCCTTGCAGTTTAAGCAAAGTTGCATTATTGGTATGTTGTGGAAGCCTAATTACACAAGATGTACTCCATGACCTTAAATCAATATTGGAGGAAATGGACTCAACATATCTGGAGCGGAGTCCAAAACTCAATAAAGTTTGTAAAAGCTGGAAAACCATATATTGATGATGATACAGGCAAATGTTTCTTTCTGGGAACACTTTGTAATAGCCAAAGATTGCAGTACACAACATTTTTACATACTCATCATTCTTGCCTCTGTTCAGAGACACAGAGGTCCTTTTTGAACCACTCATACTTTTTTGTTATTATGCTTTTCTCTCTAATTGTAATTCACACTATTTATAATAAATAGGAATTATATGGGTGGAGGTTGTATATTCTCCAAGTGTCTGCATGGGTTTCCTCCGGGTGCTTCGGTTTCATCCCACATGCCAAAAACATAGGTTAATTGGCTGCTGTATAAATTATCCCTAATGTGTGTGTGTGTGTGTGTGTGTGTGTGTGTGTATGTATGTGTTAGGGACCTTAATATGTAGCTCCAATAAGGGTCAGGAATAGATGTTAATGTCTAATGTTCTCTGTAAAACACTGCAGCCAATTTGTGGCGTTAAATAAATAATAAATATTGTACTTGTTACTTGCTTGTTGCTATATCCTTACGGTGTGGGGAGATCATTCTTAAAATGGCAATTTAAAAATATCTTTTCATAGACCATGACTGGGCTTAATATTTACTATAATATATACTATTTAATATACACTTGGGTATAATTTCTCTCACCATTGGGTTGACCTTTTGCCAGAAGTGCCTCATGACAGGCTGTATTCACTAAATATCATGTGCCAAGTGCAAATTCACATCTCTAACAGTCACCACCATGGAGCATTTTTGGTTATTGATAGCAGCAATACCAACATGATAAATGTTTATATTGAATCTCATGCCATGATTCTGCATGATCTGCCATGGACCACTGGAAAACTTTGTCCACTGCTTCCTATGTCATGAAATTTAAGCTTCCAAGAATCTGCGGAGCTCAGGAAATCGGACATTGGAAAACTGCAAGATTTCATATCCTCCAGGGCCATAAAGAATGTCAGAGAGAGTCAATTCCCTAAAAACTGGAGAGTAAAACACAACCCTCCGAAGAAATCTCAACCCTGGGCATGAGGTATGAATGTTGTGCTTATTTCAAAGAAAAAGTTTCTCCTTCAAAGCCTGGAAAAGCAAAGACATTCAACATTCATGTTCATCTTTCTCTCTGCATGAGTGGAACCATGAGTGGACCACTTGGTCGTTAGTGAAACTTATTAACTTTAAAGTGTAGGATGAGGCCATGTATAAATTTTTACTATGAATAATATATCTCCATGACTATTGCATTCTAAACACTATTAATGCTTTTGAATGTTCTGTGAAAGTGTATTTGCATTGGTCTATTCACATCCATTTTCTCTCGAAGAAACTTTTTCTTTGAAATAAGCACAACATTCATACCTCATGCCCAGGGTTGAGATTTCTTCGGAGGGTTGTGTTTTACTCTCCAGTTTTTAGGGAATTGACTCTCTCTGACATTCTTTATGGCTCTGGAGGATATGAAATCTTGCTGTATACATTGGTGTGGATTTTATTCTCTTACAGGGAAGCCTATTCTTTTCTTTTGACTGAAATTTTCCCTGGAGCTGTGATGTACAACAATTGAGAACCTCTAAGCAGCGGTATATAGTATAAAGGGAGAAATTTGAAAAACAGCAAAGATTGCTGGGAAATAGATACACTACTGAATAAGCCTAGACAAATAAAAACATAGGTGATAAGTAAGAGAGTCTGCTTCGATTAAACATAAGAACGTTCCCAATCTTAAATAAAACTCAGGATCAAACATGATCTAAGACCAATATTGGATTAAAAAATTCTGAAATAGATAATGGTCAGCTCTAATTTGTAGATGAGGAAAAGTGGTTGTATGTTCATACTCGGGTAGATCCAGACCTATGGGCTAGTTACGTTAGACCGCGTAGCATATTTACGCTAGTGTAATTACTATGCACTCCCCTAGACACTCTTCTCGCTCGTACATACTTTGGCCGTTTTACACTGCCCAAACCCTACCTTAACTTTTGATAGCATAAGGGCTGACGTACGTAATGGATTTACGTACGTGACGGCCTAACCCGCCTCATACTGTCCAATTTAAATGCCTCCCTCCGCCTACAAAGCGTCATTACTGGTGTCATATTGATGCTCCAGTCACATCGTTCGTAGTTACGCTGGTGGTACATACGTTTAGCGTTACGTGACGTAACATCTGCCGCGCGCATGCGTGGTAAGTACAAATGGGCGATTTTACGTCATCAGCTAGTGTAAATATGCTAACGTACTTAGCTCAGGATCTGGCATTCAGTTAGGATTAGGCACAGTCCTAAATGATACTATCTGAAAATAGCCATGGCTCCTTTTACTGAGCGTTTAAATATGACCATATAAGACAATGGTAGCTTGTTGTGTGTTTAAAGGGTTCCAGTAGTGTTATAAATGTGATAGGCGCGGTCGAATATCTCTGTTTTTTTATGTTATTTTTATTATAAACCTCAAAACATCTTGGCCCTGATACAGATCTCTGTGCGACTTCCCTGCGCATGGAGATATGTAAGTCGGCACAGAAGAGGCGAGTGCCCACCCCTTACGTGTCCTTAACTTCTCTGCACGGATCCAGTTCCAAGCGTCCATAAGTAACAAGCCTACCCCGACCCTTAAGCACCTAATTCTGTATCAGGCACGTTGACTTCATTTTGGTGTCCAAAAGGACAAAAAACTTTTATAAGCATCACTTTATTGCTTATTTATTTTTTATACTATGAACTTGATATTTTTCCTTGGAATAGGTATTATACAAAGATGTGCTATTTTTCCCCCACAGTTGTAAAGTGGTTGTTAGAATAAAGTTTAGGGATGTGTTTGCATAGCAAGAATGTACAACTCTTCATGCTTGCTATGGTAGGAATGTCCTTTCATGATTTGTCACTTACACAACTTAAGACTTGATTATATTTTAGCTGTATTCTGCAAAGAAAGCAATATATTTCTTTTGATCTTCCAAATATAGGTATAGAGAATTTGCTTAGACTCTTGTCATATTATTCCAGAATATAAAATGGTAGATAACAATAGGTAAAGATGGCAATCTGTCCCACAAATCAGACCAGTGTGGACAAGTGCCCAGCTCACCCCTCACCTATTCTTAGTATACTGTGCTGTATAATGTTTTGAAGGTCTGATGACAGAGTACTGTATGTAGCACAAGCATTTGTATATACATCTACTGCTTGGTTATATAATGAGAACATAACAAAACATAATTATGCTGTAGTTCATTTTCCTGTAGGAAGGATATTGTAGCATTTTATGAATGTTTATTCCTGTCTCTGTCCTCCATGTAGATATACTGTAATAACACAAATAAATTCTTTGTAACAGTAAGGATCACTACTTAACAAACTGATGTCCTCCACTTTCGCTAAAATAACCGGACCCTGATCTCCATGTGTTTACCGCAGGAACAGAGGTCGGACAGTCTGCAAGAGGGGAGTGTCCTCTGCTGTCGCATCACTCTCTCGTGTGGACTTCACTGGGTAACGCTGCCTTAAGTCACTCGCACGGAAGTACTAAATCCCACCCTGACTGTACAATTTAATTTCTCCCCCAACCCACCTTATGGAGTTCAGGCAGGCGGAGGGGATGTGCAGCCCTGTCAGACGGATCTCCAGGCGTGAAGAACTAAGTTCTGTGTGTCTGGAGATCTATTGCTGAACATCTGTCAGGCGTATGCGCACTTCTGTCCAGACAGCCGACTTACACAGTTTGAGCGAGTAAGTCGGAATACTATCAGCCGCTACAGCAGTTAAACAGGACAGCTGATAGCAAAGCCCTTTTCAGCTGTCCTGTATAACTGCTGCATCAGCTGACAGCAGGAAACAGATTGCTTTCAGCATCACACAAAAGAGATGGATGACGGCGCACACCGCAGAGGAGAGACATGGACAGAAGGTGAGTAAGGTATAAACAGGGGAGGCTGAAGACAACCAAATGGAGGATTACTGGAGAACTGGAGACATATAAATAGGGAATACTGGGGAGCTGGAGCCTTATGAATGAGGAATACTGGAGAGACATGATGGGGATATACTGGGAGCTGGGGAGATATGACTGGGTATACTGGGAGCTGGAGACATATGAATGGGGAATTACTGGGAGTTGGAGAGCCATGATGAGGAATACTGGGGAGGCTGGAGACATAGGAATTGAGGAATTACTGGGTGCTGGAGACATATGAATGGGGAATAACTGAGAGCTGGAGAAAAATTGCATATGAGACTTTTTATTTTTCTTGCAGCCCACACAATCTTAGACTTAGATTTTTTGGCCCAATTGGGGTTTTGACTCTGACATTCCTGCGTACATGTAAATTTCCTCTCTTTTTTTTCTCTTATTGGTAGTTTTTGCAATTCATTTGGGTGCTTTAAAAAAACTGACATTTAGCAAAACTACTCCGTTTATATCGCTGCCTATCCTATCAGGGTTATATTGTGGACTAAAATAGGTCTGACAGGGATAGTCTGATCTATGTCTTAGATCTCACTCTCAGCCTCTGTGGGCTGGATCCAGACTTGAGAAAACCAGATGACTTAGTGTATGCACAGAACCAAACCAGCCAGAGCAGTCAATTGTACAGTCAAGGCTTAGCTACAATTCAGTATTCTGCATGCACAGAGATGTGTGTGAAATACATAAGGTAGATCCGCAGCTAGGAGAGCAGTGCCCTGTTATCCCGCATACAGAATTATGAATAGAGAATTCTGTATGTTAGCCCCCCAAAGGCGACTGGTAACATTTACCCCTAATCCTTGCCCTAACCTTTCCCTTCTATCAGTCCAACCATAATCCTCCTTGACCCGCAGTCTAACACTAACATTCCCCTTCTATCAGCCTAACCATAATCCTCCATCTCCTGTAGCTTACACATAGCCCACCGCAGTCCTCTATTGGGGGAGCACAAATCGTGATTGGGAACAGTTATAGGGCCATTTGCTATAGTACCCATTCCCATTAGGAACATTAGTTATCGATTTCAGCATTAATACAGCAACAGTTCATCTTTTGGGTGTTTCGGTATCAAAAATCATCCAAATGGACTGGCAACTGCATCCTAAAAAGCCCATACTCACCGGTTGTCTGTGTAGTGCAGGTGCAACCAATAAACAGCTCTGCTCTGCCTGGAGAACCACTGAGATGTGAGAGGAGAAAGCTGGCACTGGCAAATCCCATGTATACAGCACTTGTGACCGCTTCTACCCGTTACCAGACCCTATAGACTTGTGCTGGCATATGGATACATGAGAACTAATGCGAGCTTTAGGGACATTTTATCATCTTTCTTTCATGTTATTTCCATTACTGAGTTACACAGGTGTGTGTATAGCATCCTATAATCTTAAAAGCAGCAATAACATTTCTGGAAACGTAATGGAAACGTAGCTCTGCATCTGGCACATTGTGATGAGCAGAACTTTGGAATCTTGAACATTGCACATTGCAACTCAGATTTAACCGATCCATAAATTGTCACACATGTTCCGTATGACTTCTCTCCATCCAAAAGACTCCCACTGGGACTTTTTCCAGGACCTGGTAGACACTATGCCCAATCCCATTGAGGTATGCTGTAGGAGGACTATTATCGCTGTTTGTTACAATTTGTCCTATGGCGTGATTTCAATTCTAATGCACTGCACTTTACCCTCAGAAAACATTCACACAGTCTGCAGATCATCGTTCCTCTTTAAGGGCTGTATGCAGACTACCAGACGTATAACAACGTATAACAATCCGGTGTTTCTGAAAGACTGCATTTACGCAATTTACGTAAGGAAAAGATACGTAGATAACGTAAAAAATGTACTACGCATGCGCAGTAGGAAAAACCGCTAAACACCAGACATATATGTTATACGTCTGGTAGTCTGCATACGGCCCTAAGAACTTAGCATAATAATAATAATAATAAAATGAATAATAATATTGATTTGTTCAGCCTGTTTATATAGCAACTGCTATCATATACCTATTATTCTACTGCTGGCTTGTTACTATTAAATCTGTGGTCTGGCTTTCACTTCCCTCAAAGTCTCTGGCAAGGAAGCTGTGGTTGTATTATTATACGCTCCCATATCCACCGTAAACAATAGAGAAACTGACTGCATCTCTATTTGTAAATCCTGCTAATTTATTTCTATTACTGTTGTAGATATATAATGTTTTAGATAAAGTAAACTGATAGAAATAGAATGGGGCATTTAATGAATTGGGGTAAATACAGTGGGGCACATAATGAATTGAGGTAAATACAGTGGGGCACATCATGAATTGAGGTAAATACAGTGGGGCACATAATAAATTATGGTAAATACAGTGAGGCACATAATGAATTGAGGTAAATACGGTGGGGCACATAATGAATTGAGGTAAATACAGTGGGGCACATAATAAATTATGGTAAATACAGTGGGGCACATAATGAATTGAGGTAAATACGGTGGGGCACATAATGAATTGAGGTAAATACAGTGGGGCACATAATGAATTGAGGTAAATACAGTGATGCACATAATGAATTTAGGTAAATACAGTGGGGCACATAATAAATTGAGGTAAATACAGTGTTGCACATAATGAATTGAGGTAAATACAGTGGGGCACATGATGAATTGAGGTGTATTCCTTTGAGGCATATAATGAGTAGGAGGAACTAAAGTGAGGCATATAAAGAACTGGCAAAATATAGTGGGGCATATAATGAACTGAGGAAAATACAATGGGGCATATAGTGAACTGAGAGAAATAGAGTGAGACTTATAATGACTTTAGGGAACTAGTTTGAATTTTAGTTGTTTTACAGTATAATTTATATAAACTAGCAAAAACTATAGCATATTTGTAAGCAAGCTTATCTGGGATTAATTAGAAAATATACACCTTATTATTTTGTACTGGATCCAGAAAGGATTGAAAATCTGTGAGGTTTAAGCTAAATAATCAAATATTTTAACATGGACATTCAATGCTGAGTCTTTTTTCTGACTGAAGCTGCCCCTATGCCAGGGCTTGACACATTTATTTAGAATTTAGGAGCCAAGCCAAAAATGTAGGAGCCAGACATACAAGGTAAACATTTCACCATTTAAGCAGGGGACATTATTAGACGTTACCACAGTGCTCCTGTGCTTAAATTCTTAAATGATATGGTTTGAATGTGTATTTACATCACTGCTTAATAAGGATTGAGCTTGTAACTACATTGGGGCATATGATGTGCTGGTAGAAGTACAGTTGGTTAATGAACTGGAGGGAATTGTATGAAATGGAATTGTAAGAAGAAATGTTTTTATGAAATTCTTGACCAATATTATATTTAAGTTGACACAATTAATAAAATTGTTTGGGGCCTGGTATGAATTGTGGACAGGTCAAATTGTATGCAGATCAAAATGTGGACGGATGAGTATTATGTTAGTATTCTTTTTTACCATATGTAAACTTAGTATAATGCGGGCGGAAGGGTAGAACCATCCTGTTGTGCGGATATCCTATAGCACGGAACTTAATTCCATGCGATAGGTGATACGTGCGTAAATCACACGTAACATTTGGAGGGCTCGTGCGGTCTCCCCTCCAGACCGCCCACTTATTCATTTTGTGTGGGTTAGTAGGGTGTCCTTCATAGGTCTGGGTCTGGCCCATAATACTGAACTGTTAACATTTTGACCTGTCTACAATGTGACCTATCGACATTTTGACTGTCGACATAACTACAGCAAAGATTGTATCTGTTAAACACGGTATTATAAATTGATGGTGTTCCTTGTCATTCTTGTTATCAAGCTGGTTGAATACTTGTTGATTACTTAAATACATGTTGCTTGTCATACTTGTTATCATGCTTGATGTCCGGGAGACTCCCAAAATTTGGACAGTTCTCCTGGTATCCCCGGAGAGCCGGCAAATCTCCTGCAAGGGACTTGAGGCCCGTGGTTTCATGGTTTGATGAAGCAATTTATGCCAACAAGCCCCGTCCCAATGCCTATTTCAGCCAAAACCGGGTAAGTATGATGCAGGTGGCGGGGCTTAATGACGCAATTTGCATAAATCATGTCTTTAAGCCTCGCCCCCTTTTATGCATTGCTAGCTTTGCTTCGGGATCTCCCGGAGGGAAGCTGGCAAAAGTCGGCAACCCTAACTTAAATACATATTGCTTGTCATACTTGCAGAGCCACCATCAGGGGGGGACAGCCGGGCCTAGTGTCCCGACATAGTCCCAGGCCTCCTCTCTGTCCTTCCCACCATACCTCCCAACTGTCCCGATTTCCGCCGGACAGTTCCGATTTCGGTGCACTGTCCCGCCAGTTGTCTTGTTTGTCCCGATAAACAGAATTTTTTTTTTTTCATTTATTTGAGCTGCAATTAGCCAGTTGTCCAGCAGGACGATCTGGTAGAGGAGGCTCCGCACGCAGGAAATCACCTCTGCAGAGTTCCTGAGTGTCACTGTCTTCAGCCAGTATCCAGCATGTCTCTTCTGCTACCACTGCCCTGCTCTGGACTGATGAGTGGCCTGGGGAGCAGTACCCTATGCTTTGCTTGTCCTATCTGCGTCGGC
>WWET01001048.1:118461-138450 GCA_011038615.1 Limnodynastes dumerilii
AACCCTAACCCTATATGTACTAGGTGTATGGATGTTTAAAAAAAAAACAAAACAGGGGGGTACCCGCATATTTTCAGTCCTGGGCCCCACAATTTCTGATGGCGGCCCTGCATACTTGTTATCATGCTGGTTGAATACTTAAATACATGTTGCTTGTCATACTTATCATGCTGGTTGGAAAAAAGTTTGAAACCTGCAGGCCTATGGAATAATTCAGTAAGGATTTAAATGTATTTTCCTTAATAGTAAATTTGTTTACTTCAAAGCGGGGTTGTCAGTATAATCTTGGAATGGCACCAGGTCAGACTATACCAGATCCAAGATATATTAGTCATTCCATTGCTGCTGGAGGCATAGTTCTGCCAAAATGTAAACAGAAAAGTTTTTGCAGTTCTCCATCTGCCCCTTCGCTCAGCATTTTATCTTCCATATGGTTGTCATTGTGCAGTAGGTAAACATAATTAATCTATACAAAAACAACTCAACCCTGCAAGCCAAATTATTAAAATTTTAGCAAATTAAAGATGTAATATAAGTGAACTCATTTTAACAGCTGCCAGCTGACTACATCTCAACAGATTATTTGTGATTTAGTCCAATTTCCTTTACTGCTGATTGAAATATGTATAAACAAATCCAGACCTATAGTTTGACCTATATCTTGTTGGGGATAAGACAAAGCATTACCTGCATACTAGCGTTCTACACTATACCACAATAGCACAAATGGTTGCTGTTCTATGCAGAAATATTATTATTTTTTTCTATTTTGTTATAAATATAAACACATAGGGCTGAATCCAGACTTAGTTAAGTGCTTGAAATTAGTTACTCCTGGGCTAATCCATGTTGATTTCAGGGTAGACAAGTTAATTGTATTCTTTGCATGCAGGGATATATCTTTGAATTGCTTACTGCACACAGATAGTAACCAGTATTACTGCGCATGCGTAGTAGAGCATATCGGAAAACTACGGCTGCATTTGCAATGTGGCCGGAGCTCTGCATACAGCTCACAATAACCACACATACTATAACCTCACATTACCACCTCTCCCCCTCATACTTTAACCCCCAAAAAGCTTTTATAAGTCTCTTACCTGTTTTTTCTTCTTCCTCACACTCCGTCCTCTGCGGCGCCTCTTTTTCTGTATGACGCTGACATCAGCGTCATGCAGCATCAGCGTCACGCAGCATCAGCGTTGGTGGTACACAAACACAGTGCCCGGACCGCTGCATCCAGGCACTGTGTATGTATTGCCATAGTAACACATACACAGTGCCCGGGTGCAGCAGTCCAGGCACTGTGTATGTGACAATACAGTGTCCGGGAATAATACTATTCCCGGATATTGTATTGTCTCCGGGAGAAAAGGGTCCTCTCCCTGGAGTCCGGGAGATCTCCCAGGATTCCGGGAGATCTCCCAGGATTCCGGGAGTCTCCCGGACATTCCGGGAGAGTCTGCAACCATGTTAAATATGACTCCCCTGCAATCAACATGGTTTAGCTCAGAAGTAACTAAGTTAAAGTACTTAACTAGGTTTGGATCCTGATTTTTTCAGGTGTTAGTGTGCATCTGGGCAAACCATATTACAATATAAGGGGGTGCAAATGATTGATTCATGCTATATTTATTGATATGTATATCTTAAGTATTGCTTATTGCAGACAAATACTAATCAGATTTAATTTGAAACTATGCATTAGAGTTGAGCAAGGAATGACAACCTCTCAGCTCTGATTCTCTTAGTACACTGGAAGTGATTATGTTTGAATATCACTTAACTCACCTATGCAGACAAGATTAGTAAATTCCTCAACCTACAGTATTTCTTAACATTATTCTACTCTATTTACTACTACTTTGCTACACAGTTTTCATTTCTGTTACATTAGTAATAAACCTCTTTTTATATACTGAAATGACCCTTAGTTCTGCTACTAACACTGCTGTGTGACTGGATCATACAGAGCACTGAGCACTTTTACTGGCTGGTCCATCGGTGTGTCTGTTTCCACAGTCTTGTTTGATGATTTTAAAATTGTAAAGCACTGATGGTGCTATATATAATTCCTGTTACCATATAAATAAATAAAAATAAAATAAATAACCTTGGGGAGAATGTAAACATCTGGAAGCATAACCCTTTTTTTTGAAGAGTGAGATTATGACTTTGGGTTCAAGTCATAATCCATAATCCAATACTTCTCTGGCGTACACATAGTGATTGTATTATATGGGTGTCAGCTAAACTGCTTCCAGTGTACAGCATTGACACATACATGCGATGTATCCCTTGTATAGGTTGCCTAATCAGTAGTTTGAGATGTGACAGTTGTCGTGATGTATCACTGAAGCAATGAGCTCTGACTTCATGAGTGGTTTGTAAACATGGTATTCAAAAAAGTTTTCTTTATTACGGCATTTCACTATGTTACATAAGTACATTTAGTTGTAAGTTATAGGGCACATAAATTGTTTGCAGATCCATCTCTCTCTCTCTCTCTCCCTCTCTCTCTCCCCCTCTCCCTTTCCCTATCTCTCTCTCTCTCTCTTGCTCTCTCTCTCTCTCTCTCTCGCTCTCCCCCTCCTCTCTCCCTCTCCCTTTTCTTTCCCTCCCCCCCTTCTCTCTCTCCACAATACTGTTCTTTTTAAATAGAATTGGGTATAAAAATCTAAAAATCACCAAGTCTGATTGCACAGACAGTGAGTGATTAAATAATATGTTGTTAATCAGAAGACAATTACTGTTCGCATTCATCAAATTCATCTGACATCACTGTGCCTGAGGGTGAGGACTTACAGAATTACATACATTCATGTGAAATTTTAATTCTATTAACATGAATGACATGTTTAAGATTTTCTGGTTTAAAAATGACTGAAGCTGTATTTATTATATGTTTAATAGCTATATTTAATGAGCTATTTTCAATTTTAGATTAATATTCATTATGTTTATCTCAAGCATTCCTATCCTGTGTTAGTGTCTTTTTGGAAAGTTATCTCACCTAATATTAAGTAAAGTAATCCTTCCTGAAACTGATAGAGACGCTGTTTCACATGATTCTGCAGCATCATTGGACAGTGCACATTGGTAAGATGTCTGCTCAAACCCTCGTTTATAGCGTGATGGGCAGAAAAACCACCAGTGTGTGCCCTGCTTTACTGTGCCTTGTAAAGCTGTAAGCTCAGTCTATCCACTCTTAGAAAATGAATCAAGGTAAGCAGAGCCGTAACAACATTTTTTTGCATCGGGGCACACCCCTAGCTAAGGCCCTGAAGTGAAGGCAGGTAAATAAGAAGTGAGGGCAGGTAAATAATCTTATATTACTTATACAGTGAACTTGAAGTGGCACACCAAAGTGTGTCTGCTGTTCATTACATCAGGTTACCAAGGTTGCCAAAGTAGTCACATAACAGGGGATGGTCCAGAGTTTTAAAGTTACAGTAAATTCTAATACATGTGGGGTATTCTGTATTAGGGGTGTGGACATTGCACACTATATACAGTATGAACTGCTGGCAATGTGTTTATAAACAGCACTCAGCACTTATACATGGAGTACTGAGCACTGCTTTAAACTTTGACAGCTTGTCTGCACTGCGCACTTACCAGATCAGGGGCAAGGGGGCAGGAGCGTCACCCTTCCCCCGATCCAGACTTGGGCCTTACGTCCTTGCTATGGGGCCCGATATATACTCAATATATATTATAGTATTTTCCAATCCCAGACACCTAATATTCTCCATACATATAATAGTATGTGACATTCCCAGATTCCTAATATAGGGCCTGATCCAGAACAACGCTTCGGAGCGAATTTCCGCGTGGTGGAGACGTAAAATCGCGGTTTAGTACGTACTGCGCATGTGTACGTATGTGTCACGTAAATACTTACGTGTGGGCGTGCCAATTTTATGTGAGTCCAAAATACGTCTGAAATACGTCCAGTAGGCGGGGGGTTGTATTTAAAGTGTACAGTATGGGCGTCCTTAGCTGCGTAAATTTGTCTAGCCCATACGTACGTGTGCGTATGAATGCGGTTACGTTGGAAAAAGTTAAGGTAGGGTTTGGAAAGCGTATCCTCACAAAATACGTACGTTCAAAGGGTGTGCCGAGGGGAGTGTAACGAATTTACGCGCATGAAAATACGCTACGTGAATAAACATACGGCAAACGTAGTTCTGGATCTACCCCATACTCCTTATATATTATAGTATGTACCATTCCCAGACCATAATATACTCCATACATATTATTTTATGTGCTATTCCCAGACCATAATATACTCCATATATATTATAGTATGTGCCATTCCCAGATGTGCCATTCTCAGACCCCATAATGTACTCCATATATTATAGATGTGCCATTCTCAGACCCCATAATGTACTCCATATATTATAGATGTGCCATTCTCAGACCCCATAATGTACTCCATATATTATAGATGTGCCATTCTCAGACCCCATAATGTACTCCATATATTATAGATGTGCCATTCTCAGACCCCATAATGTACTCCATATATTATAGATGTGCCATTCCCAGACCCCATAACATACTCCATATATTATAGATGTGCCATTCTCAGACCCCATAATGTACTCCATATATTATAGATGTGCCATTCTCAGACCCCATAATGTACTCCATATATTATAGATGTGCCATTCTCAGACCCCATAATGTACTCCATATATTATAGATGTGCCATTCTCAGACCCCATAATGTACTCCATATATTATAGATGTGCCATTCTCAGACCCCATAATGTACTCCATATATTATAGATGTGCCATTCTCAGACCCCATAATGTACTCCATATATTATAGATGTGCCATTCCCAGACCCCATAACATACTCCATATATTATAGATGTGCCATTCTCAGACCCCATAATGTACTCCATATATTATAGATGTGCCATTCTCAGACCCCATAATGTACTCCATATATTATAGATGTGCCATTCTCAGACCCCATAATGTACTCCATATATTATAGATGTGCCATTCTCAGACCCCATAATGTACTCCATATATTATAGATGTGCCATTCTCAGACCCCATAATGTACTCCATATATTATAGATGTGCCATTCTCAGACCCCATAATGTACTCCATATATTATAGATGTGCCATTCCCAGACCCCATAACATACTCCATATATTATAGATGTGCCATTCTCAGACCCCATAATGTACTCCATATATTATAGATGTGCCATTCTCAGACCCCATAATGTACTCCATATATTATAGATGTGCCATTCTCAGACCCCATAATGTACTCCATATATTATAGATGTGCCATTCTCAGACCCCATAATGTACTCCATATATTATAGATGTGCCATTCTCAGACCCCATAATGTACTCCATATATTATAGATGTGCCATTCTCAGACCCCATAATGTACTCCATATATTATAGATGTGCCATTCCCAGACCCCATAACATACTCCATATATTATAGATGTGCCATTCTCAGACCCCATAATGTACTCCATATATTATAGATGTGCCATTCTCAGACCCCATAATGTACTCCATATATTATAGATGTGCCATTCTCAGACCCCATAATGTACTCCATATATTATAGATGTGCCATTCTCAGACCCCATAATGTACTCCATATATTATAGATGTGCCATTCTCAGACCCCATAATGTACTCCATATATTATAGATGTGCCATTCTCAGACCCCATAATGTACTCCATATATTATAGATGTGCCATTCCCAGACCCCATAACATACTCCATATATTATAGATGTGCCATTCTCAGACCCCATAATGTACTCCATATATTATAGATGTGCCATTCTCAGACCCCATAATGTACTCCATATATTATAGATGTGCCATTCTCAGACCCCATAATGTACTCCATATATTATAGATGTGCCATTCTCAGACCCCATAATGTACTCCATATATTATAGATGTGCCATTCTCAGACCCCATAATGTACTCCATATATTATAGATGTGCCATTCTCAGACCCCATAATGTACTCCATATATTATAGATGTGCCATTCCCAGACCCCATAACATACTCCATATATTATAGATGTGCCATTCTCAGACCCCATAATGTACTCCATATATTATAGATGTGCCATTCTCAGACCCCATAATGTACTCCATATATTATAGATGTGCCATTCTCAGACCCCATAATGTACTCCATATATTATAGATGTGCCATTCTCAGACCCCATAATGTACTCCATATATTATAGATGTGCCATTCTCAGACCCCATAATGTACTCCATATATTATAGATGTGCCATTCTCAGACCCCATAATGTACTCCATATATTATAGATGTGCCATTCCCAGACCCCATAACATATTCCACATATTATAGATGTGCCATTCTCAGACCCCATAATGTATTCCACATATTATAGATGTGCCATTCTCAGACCCCATAATGTACTCCATATATTATAGATGTGCCATTCCCAGACCCCATAACATACTCCACATATTATAGATGTGCCATTCTCAGACCCCATAATGTACTCCATATATTATAGATGTGCTATTCCCAGACCCCATAACATACTCCATATATTATAGATGTGCCATTCTCAGACCCCATAATGTACTCCATATATTATAGATGTGCCATTCCCAGACCCCATAACATACTCCATATATTATAGATGTGCCATTCTCAGACCCCATAATGTACTCCATATATTATAGATGTGCTATTCCCAGACCCCATAACATACTCCACATATTATAGATGTGCCATTCTCAGACCCCATAACATACTCCATATATTATAGATGTGCCATTCTCAGACCCCATAATATACTCCATATATTACAGATGTGCCATTCCCAGACCCCATAACATATTCCATATATTATAGATGTGCCATTCCCATAATATAGTCCGCATATTCTGTGCCGCAGCAGCAGCAGTCTAGACACTGCCAGTGGGTTGTTTTATCTTTTTTGTTTGGGTTCTTTGTTGGGGAAATTCTGGGACTTCCCCCCTGCATGTGTCATAGCTCAGCAAAACCATATTGATATTGGGTTGGAGTACAGTTTAAAATTTATAAACAAGAATTTGAGTTGAGAGATTACATTTCATAGTACAACTCTAAATTGCAGAGTAAAAATAAAGGTATGCAGTATATGAGCATAATGTATAAAATAAAGTATTTTCCCATGATCCAGCTTTAGGGTTTTTAGGTAAGACAATTTTTTTCCCCGCAAAATAGGGGTGATCATAAAAAAGAAACTGCAAAATGGTCAATCTGCCAAAGATTGCAATTGTGTTCGCTTTCTAAAAAGGTGTTCCACTATTTTAAAACTGGCAATTTGGGCATTTCAATGTAGCAGTGAGTGCAGCAGCAGCCACTTTTCCCTGTGCATCCTCCTGTAATCCTGCATTAACTCAGGGCTGCTTTGCCAGATGGAAGAGATTTTGGGTTAGATTTACTAAACTGCGAAAGAGTGGAGATGTTGCCCATGGCAACCAATCAGATTAAAGCTCTCACATTACATATTAGAACATTTCAGCTGGAATCGGATTGGTTGCTATGGACAGCTCCACTTTTTATTTTTCCACAGTTTTAGTAAATCCAACAAAATTTTCAACAAAATAGTACACACAGTTATAACACTGCCCTACAGACCTAACAGTCATTAAACAATAATATAAGATTCATGCACTGCATTAGGTACACTATACTATATTGACTATTTTTTATTATATTTTTATGGTATTTTAATTATACAATACAGAATGGATAGTTAAACAACAATTTCAAAAAGATACTTTAAAGCATGGAAATTGTCTTGGCTGCTGCTCTACACCTCTCTGCCTATACAGTACATATCTGTTGCATGTTTCAAAGTTAGAGGCGACCTGAGCCGGGGGGCAGGGTGCCATATGCCCCTCCGGGCCGCTCCGCCATCAGTGGTTTTAGGGCCGCCTCTGTGCAGCCTACGGCCATCTGTCCGGCAGACCAGAACAGGGACTTATGTCCCCACCTGGTTCACGGCTCGGCACCGGACATTTAAACAGTGGAACCAGGGCACTGTGAGCCTTAAACAGCGCCCTGGTTCCTCGGCAACAACATGCTGTGCGTGATGTCATGCCCAGCACATAAGAAAGAATAGAAAGAACAACCACCCTCTAAGAACAGGTTATGGGCCACTGCTGTGGGCTTGCCCCCAGGCTAAAATTTGCCAGCCAGCCCCTGTTCAAAGCTGTACTTATTCCCTGTTCTACCTATTCAGAGAGGGTGTGGGGCGACGCTGAAAACTGCTCTTTTTAGAAAGGGCCTTTTATATTAGCCAGCTGCGAACTGGCTGGGAAATCGAGTGCTTTGGCCTGTCGAGGAGAAGCAATCAATCCACCAAAGATGCAGCAACGAATGGTGATTATTAAGGTAACACCAACCCTTAGACTAACCCTTCCCTTCTTTTTCCCTAATCCTTCTTTTCCCCACAGCATGGCCCTAAGACTCCCTTCCCCGCAGCCTAACCCTAAGACTCCCTATAGACTACTACTTTATTTAGACTCCCCTATAATGCTCTCCTGTCCGGTCAGGTGCGGTGTGCCTGTAGCAGTGCGAAGGGGTCTGCAGCGGTGGTTTATAAATTACCCATTCATTATTAAAAAAAATTAATTAGTGCTATTTTCGAAATAGAGACAGCCGAAAATTAGCTTTGAGGTGTCTCTATTTTAGAAACCACATTTTTGAGGCGGCGACTGCATCCCGTTCAGAGATGCTACCTACGAAACTCAGGATAGGGAGTACAAATCTTCAAAGCTTTATGTGTGCATTCACTGCTTTAAACCTCTGGATCAGATCCATAGAGCCAGATTTACTAAGCTGCAGTTTTGCAAAAGTGGAGATGTTGCCCATAGCAACCAATCAGATTTTAGCTGACATTCTCTAGTATGTAAAAAGAAAGTGAGAGCTAGTATCTGATTGCTTGCTATAAGCAACATCTCAACCTTTCCAAACCTGCAGCTTAGTAAATCTGACCCATAGTGTCAAATAGATTCTAGCCTCCCTCGCATGGGTCATATGAGCAGGCATAGTTGTTTGGGTGCAGTTATTTCCAGAGGGAAAAGCTGTATAATAAACCATCTGATCCACAATAAACAATCCTGCTTGATTAAGTAAACACATTGCTCAAAAGTTACGGCCCCAAGTTAGAGAAAGAAAAGGCAAGGCATTCCATAGGAGCTACAGAAGGGCATGCACATGTTAACCAGTCCTCAATACGTCTTTTAAATAGAAAAATAGATTTAAAATAAAGGGGAGAGGATTTAAGAATGAAAAGCTGAGGTTTTATAAAAATAAGGGGCCTGATCCAGATTTAAAGCGAATTCTGTATGTAGCCTCCCTGTCTTACGTTTTCCAGCCTCAACTCTGCGTGCCGAATCCTGGATCATATGTAAAAGCTAAACCCAGCCCTTACTGTATTTAAATGCCCAGTCACACCCACCATGCGTGTCTCCTATGCATCAGATGGCTGCTTACCGTTGCATAAGTATAGGTGCTGCACATGCGCAGTACTTATTCAGAGCTGACTTACGTACGTTGTGTACCTAAGTCAGCAAATTTACTAATTTTGAATCAGGCCCAAAGTTCTTAAACACAGTGGGCCGTATTAGTTAAAGGTACACAATTATACGCACATACATTGCAAGGCAACACCCATGACACTCGGACTGGTTTTCGGTGACTTACGCCTGCATAGGGCACCCTTATCTCTACGCGTGCATTTACGTGCGTATAATACTTACGTACGTGCATATGTAACTAACCGCGCCCTAAAATGGTCATTTAAATGCCTCCCTCCACCCACTTTCACATAACTTTGTCCGTACGGATTTCAACCACGCCCCTCCGCACGTATGTCCCCAAGTGCGATTCAAATGTACGTGCCTAATGGACTTCCATGCGTAAATTCAACGTTAATAGCGTAAATAAAGTTACTACGCATGCGCAGTTCATCCGATCCTAAAAATATGCACAGAACTCCGCGCAAACACGGATCTGTGAATACGACCCAGTAACCTGATCCAGACTTAAGAGCGATTTCCACACGCACAGAGTTGCTAAAGTCCACACTTAAGAGGCTAGTTCATTTCCATGACACTCCCCTCTGACAGTCACATTTTAGCTGACCTCCGTGTCCATAACCCTACTTTAATGTTGTGTCTGACCCTGCCCATTCTATACAATTGAAATGCTTTCCCCACCCACAATGCATATGCACAGAGAGCTGTCCTAACGTACGGAACCATAAACGTACGGAACGCAATGTGTAACATCTGTGCTCGTGTGCAGTGTGCTCACAAAGGCTGGCTTATGCATGACACTAGCGTAAGTTATCTGACATTGCTCATTCTGAATCCAGCCCGGTATAATTAAGGGATCTTATCAACTGAGTAGTTTTGATTGCGATGATATATGCTATAATTATCTAATTATATAAAGCACTATATTTGATTATGCTTCCCTAGATTACAGTATATAATGCAAGCTCTCTTTCTGCTGAAACCTCCTTTTTATTTAATACTACATAGTATAACAACATACAACATTCTTTACATAGTTTTAAGTACTTCTTTAACCAGGTACAAACAACACAAATGTAAACACAAGATAAGACCTACTGATAACATGCTCTCCAGCATGTACACTGGTTACACAGACAATGGACTGATTCAGTTAAGAGCATGATTGGCGCTTAAGTGCGTTCATACGTAAATATACGCATGCCAGAGAATCGAAAGACTTAGATATAGAGGTGCTGCAAAATCAAGTTAGCCAGACCCCCAGTCACGGAAGTGCCACGCATGGATGAATCTCCTGTCACGCGTACATTTAAGAACAGATATGTTTCCTTAATGTGAATCACACGACCTCTATGGTTTCTTAAAGTTACTCAGCATTCCCAGATACGCAACTAAATGCACTTGTTGATTTTCAACACCCAGCACCACTGTGTTAATAAATGTTTATTAGCTGATTATTAAAAGACTTATTGAATTTTTTTGTTTTTGTCATATAGTTGTCATTTTGTCAGTTTAACCTTTCATTTTTTTAATGTATTAAATATGTTGTTATAAGCTTCTTATATTGAGTATTGTAAGGGTCAGATTTACTAAGCTTTGGGTTTGGAAAAGTGGAGATGTTGCCCATTTTAGATTAGATTTTAGCTGACATTCTCTAGTATGTATTAGGAAAGCGAAAGCTAGAATCTGATTGGTTGCTATAGGCAACATCTCCACTTTTCCAAACCCGCAGCTTAGTAAATCTGGCCCTAAGTGTGTTTTCCTTTTGGTTAAAGTTTGTGATTATCTTAATTTAAAAAAATGATTAAAAGGATTTGTGTATTACTTGTAATAATTTTTCAGTATGTGTTTCTTATTTGTTTACTTGTCACTTAAAAAATTTTGAATTATATTTTAAATGGTATATAAATGGTATATAATTGGTATATAAATGGTATATAAATGGTATATAAATGGTATATAAATGGTATATAATTGGTATATAAATTACCATTTATTGAAAAAAAAAAATGTAAACTATAGGAACAGGTATAGGCTTAAAAACAGAAAGTAAGATACATAGGCTCGCACCAACAACAAGAGTTGTAGAGGGCTACCTTAACTTTTTCCGTGCGTAGGTTGCTTCCATAAGGCCCTCACACTTGTGCATCACTTGTAGCTCTAAAGGCTCACCCCTACTGTACATTAATAATCTGTGTGCTTTGAATTAGGAGTCTTGGCCCTCTATGTACACATGCGGAACACTTTACGCGCGGATGCGGGAATTAGCCCTTTACGTGCCTGTGAATCAGTTGTTCATGATTTCTGTGCGTAAATATCAGTTCTGAGCATGTTCCGTATAAACGCTTGTAAAACTATGCACTATTATTACCAACCTAAGCAAAACTTTTATCATATAACAGGCCGCTACACGTGTGATTACTTCTGTGATTAAATCTGTCTTGTCTTAATTAAGCTTCTTATGAGAGGACTATGCTGTGTGTATTTTTTCTAATAGGTCAGACAGACTGTGTTATTTGCAGGGATACTGGTCCAGTTTCTCAGTTTGGGGTTAATGAAGAGTTGGAAGCAACAGAAGAAAAAAAAATACAAATGAGCAGCTTCATAAAACCTGATGGGAGTCCATGCTATGATAGGTGGATTTCCAAAGTAGAGACAGACGAAAGTTCATTTTCTGCTGTCTCTATTTCGAATAGTTACCATTTTAGATGTTTTTTAGATGTTTTTTTCTTTTTTAGGAAGTGCCGCAGGACCTGAAGCAGAAGTGGTAAGTAACCTCTCCAGGGACATTTAGTATTGGGGGAAGATTACAGTTAGGCTCTGGGGAAGGGAGGGTTAGGGCCATGGAAGGGGAGGGTTAATGTTAGAATCAAGTTCAGGGAAGGTAGGGTTAGGGTCAGGCTACGGGGGAAGGTAGGGTTAGGCTCACGCTGCGGGGAAGGGAGGGATAGGGTCAGGCTGCAGGGAAGGGATGGTTAGGGTCAGGCTGCAGGGAAGGTAGGGTTAGGGTCAGGCTGCAGGGAAGGGATGGTTAGGGTCAGGCTGCGGGGAAGGTATGGTTAGGGTCAGGCTGCAGGGAAGGTAGGGTTAGGGTCAGGCTGCAGGGAAGGTAGGGTTAGGGTCAGGCTGTGGGGAAGGGAGGGTTAGGGTCAGGCTGCGGGGAAGGGAGGGTTAGGGAACAGGTTGGGGATATTTGCCATTCAGAGCGCTGTGTTCCAGGGATCAAATTCTTTGCCTCTTCGAAGCAGACGCAATCCATTTCCCAGCCAGTTTCGAACTAGGGCCATTCGCAATGGGGAGCCACACCCCATAAAACCATGCTGAAGGGGGGGTGGGGGTTAGAGATGATAGATGATCTGCACACAAATAGTCTTGTTTGGTTTCACCCCTCACATTGCAACATGGGTTGTCCAGGTGCACCTTTTGATACACACTTGTTCCCTTGTTACAGTAGACTTCTGACCTGTATCCGCTGAAACCATCTGTGCTAATGATCGCCTGACCATACACACCACATACACATACACAAAGGTGCTGTTGCATGATGGTGTTGGAGAACTCTCCGGGCCTGTCTAGCAGAGGTTTTATCTTTACTCCACCAGTCTGCAGACAGGATGATGCAAACTTACTTTTAAAACCTTGTATAATCCAGTGTCAATTTAGTTATTATTTCATTCCGAATGGTAAAGGGTGAATGAATGTCCTACTTATGTTCATTCCTTCCTTTAAGAAGGGGGTGGTTAAGCACTACAGAAGTCATAATCACTTCTCCAAGGGACACATCATGCTACCATGTCCTTTCCAGACAGCAGGGCCGTTACTAGGGGTGTGCAATAGGGTCGGCGGCCCAGGGCACACAGCTTATGGGGGCACCAGTAAGTTTTAAGGTCTAATTGGTTTGGATTTCAGGCTTCAAGGGGCACCACTTTTCCTTTTTGCCCCTGGCGGTAAAATTTCTAGCTGTGTCTCTGCTAGACAGTGTCCCTGATCCACAGATCCAAATGTTATCATTTAACTGTCATAACTCACCCGTCCTGCCCTAACCACGCCCCCTTTTTTAGGTATGGCACTTTTAGGGCTACCTTATCTAACCATGCGGAGATTCCTTCTTGAGAATCTAAACCCCTCCCCACTCCTACTTCTGCCTAATCACTCCCCGAGGCGGCATTACGGCGCCTCTTTCTAACTAATCTACTCCGTGCGGTCTTGAAAGACCCAATATGCGCAGTAGCTCCTTAGGTGTGAATACAGCTCCAGGTGATGGTTTGGCAAGCGAGTGACAGAGGAAAAGATTTTCCCCTTTCTTCCTGCACTTCATGCAGAACTATTAGCATACACTTCCTATGTAATCATGAGGCTCTCATTAGGCTTGTTGGAAAGCTGTGTATATTGAAGTTTGGAGGAATGATAAAGTATTGTAGTGAAAGGTGCTGCTGTGTGTATATGGTGGCTGCAGGTCACCCCAGTCAGACAGGAAGTGACCTGCAGGGAGTATTTTCATACACTTCCCCAGTCACTACAGTAAAACTTTCAATCCTTTGTATTGCTCACTGGGACTCACAACTGTGCTTATTATTATTATCATAATTTTTTTTTAATTCAAGCTGTGAAAACAGAAAACTGTTCTTTTGTGTAATATGGGTCAGAACCTAACACTTGATCCTCCATGTCCAACAATGGGTAGCTTTACTGAATGATACAATAATGAGCCTTATCTGAACACACTAAAAGTATTTTATTCACTATTTCATGGACATATTTAATTTTATAATATTTGGAATTCCCTGCTACGGTGCCTATTTAAATATTGTGTTCCACGAGGGCAGAGCAGACAGATGTGAACACAGGCAGATGGGCAGCACCGCGATTATTTATCTGTGCGTTCCCCCATTCTGGGCATGTGCTGTACGATTTTCCCTGCTCTTCCATGTGAGAAAAATGTGGAAGTGCATGTGTAGTAGGTCAATTACGCTATCTACGTGCCAGTTAGGTACAGAGATTGCCTGTGCGCAGTCTGTAAAGATCGTCAGTAGTTTAAGTAGAAAGTGGAGTTATTAGGCGGAAGTGGGAGGGATTTAGATTAGACGGGAAGGGCGGGGGAGGCGGGGATTGGAAAGGTACGTGCCTAGTTTTCTTCTTAAGAAGGAAACTACGCAGGTTAGATAAGGTAGCCCAATGGCACTCATAAGTGCCATAAGGTACCTAAAAAATGAGGGCGGGGAAGGGGACCGGAGAAGTAGGTGCGGATACATGTGTTTCCGCATTTTGGGATCAAACTCGCTAGTGTGAATCTGGTCCTCAGACACTTTTCTCTCTGAAGTATACAAAGTACGGGGTTGAAGTGGGTAATTTCCATAGACATATTAATAATTGTAGCTCTTGCGAACAATAGGAAGGCATTCAATTAATATAATGGTGTGATTTACTTAAGTCAGAAAACTTAACATAAACAACCAGTGTTTAACTGGTTTATCCGCCTGGGTTGAAATAAATTAAAAAAAAAATATATAAACAACTTTTCTTTTTTTTTATGTTTACATTGAACATTACATCACAGTTTGGAAAGTGTGTGGTGACTGTGGTTGGCACACATTTCCTGATTACTTTTTTCTGAGGTTAAAACTGCTTGCGATCATAAAGTACGTTGCCTTCTATTATTTTAGAATGTTAATAGCCAGCAGCTGAAGTGGAAATGTAAAAGTGTCAGTAAATGACAAGCAAATATAGTGGAATTTAATATATCTAAAATTTAGTGGAAATTACAGTGTGATATCCCTCCCTATAACAGTCCACATTTTACATTGTTGATGGCCTTAAGATGGCTTAACCTGGTCACAGACTGATTCTCTCTCCTGACTGGACAGTCTCTCGATTGGACGATATTTCAGATCAGCCTCCGGTATTTGGTCATTGCTGTTGCGCTCAAAATGATCAGTCAGTTGCTATACACTAAAAAGCGGATTGGACAGATTGAGTGCAGTCTATGGCTGACTTTAGACTTAGCTTATCAGTGGTACAGAGAAACCAGTGCATAAACAAAGGTGCAAGACCCAGCTATTCAGACTGAAATGTGGAGTTCTGTTAGTTTGGTTACAGTATTGTTCAAGTAGATGGCTGTATTATTATAATTTTTTTGGAGGGGGGGGGGCAGGGGATTGCACTTTGGGCTGGATCCAGAATGGTAAGGCATGCGCAGCAAATGGAATTCAGCATTAAACAGCATTCCTCCGATGCAGAAATATTCAGTGTCCGAACGGTGGTTGTCTGCTCTTCATGCGCACGATGTACGTAGGGTGGGTGGAAATAGGCATTTATATTTACTGTAAGGGCTTGTGGTTCCTGTTGACTTGATCTAACCTAGCATGTCAAATGAAAATGTAGGCAAAAATAACAATATACTCCTTTAGCTCCCCTCTTTTAGCTGAGTAAATGACATTCTCCAAGCATAATATATCAGTGACATTAAAGAGCAAATAAAGTTACTATTAGTGATAAAAACATATCAAAATCGGTCTATTCCTGAGCCAAAATATGTATAATATAATAATAATTATTTAAAATCTACTACATGGTTGCCAACTCTCATGTCATGTCTAGGAGTCTCCTGAATTTTGGCCATTGCAAATCTCCCGCTATGGGCTTGAGGCAGTGATTTAAAGTAAAAGTCTCACCCCTGCCTATTAGTATTATTGGGCCGGATTTAAGACCGCGTATACACAATCTACGTTGCAACAAGAAACGTAGATGACGTTAGAAAATTTAGTCAGCATGGGCTGGATCCTCACCTACGTCCCTCTTCCACACACGGCCGTAATTTGCCGATAGGTAGCTACGACACCTGCATAGTAACTATTGTACTTAATCTACATATCGTTTTGTTAGGTAGATTGCATCGTTTGTTACGAAGATCGTTTCATTCTGTAGATTGCATCTTTAAAGACCGCATATATGCAATTTACATAACTAAGCGATACGTAGATTACGTACAATAGTTACTATGCATACGTAGTAGCTACCTATCGGCAAATTATGGCCGTGTGTGGAAGACGGATGTAGTTGAGGATCCGACCCCAGTTAATTAACCTACCAGCATGTTTTGGTTTGTGAGTGGAAACTGGAGCACCTGGAGGAGACCCACACCTACATGGGGAGAACATACAAACTCGACACAGATAAGGCCTAGTCTGGGAACACATGACCTCAGTGATCTAAGGCCCAAGTGCTACTCACTGACCCACCATGCTGCCCCATCAATGACTTAATAAATAACTTTACTAAGGAGAGGTGGGTCTTGGTGATATAATCTGTGTCATGAAGCCCGGCTCCATCCTTAGTAACATTATGGAGAGTGGCATTGATAGTCAGGGGGTGAGTCTTCAGACAGTGATTTGCATTTAATTACTCCATCAAGCCCCATCTCCACACTGCCGTCTCTTTCTTCCCTCCTGAGATCTCTCGGAGGGATGGAATTTGAAAGTCGGCAATATGGTCTACCATGCTCTTATAGCGCCTTCTGCAGCTGTTAGCTTGTAGAATTGCAGTATTTCGCCTTCTTACAAAGTTTGTGTGACGGCTTTGCATTTTGGCCGTGCAGATTTAAACTGTGTCACAGGCTCAATGTAAGTCGCGTTTCTGCATGACTGCATTCTTGATTGAAAAAATGTAAAGATTAACCCTGGTGACAGGAGGTCAGATATTGTGTTATTGTTGGCAAAAATATGGATAACAGTGGACCTGATCCTGACCTCCGTGCATTTTCCATATACACAGAGGCTAGGAAGCCCGCACATGAACTCCTGTCACTCCCCTCTCACATGCGGAGATCTGGACATGTCCTCGTCCAAAACCCTGCCTTAAAATTACACGGATCTGCATCCGTCTGAACACTGATCCATGCGTGTCTTCCTTCCACCGCTCCTCTGCATAGAAAACCTATCGATAGGAGTTTCCTATCCAATGCGGAACATCTGTCACGCACTGCAAGTAACTCACCCTACTTCCACAAGCAATTTGCGGAAGTCTGGTGACCTTCTTAGTTCCGGATCCAGCCCAGTAGGTGGAAGAAGTATTTATTCACATATGTGGACAAATACAGTCTGCAGTTACACATAAAATGGGATTATGTGATAAATGTATGACCAGATTGTGATTGTCTCTAATATACTTCAGGACTTTTGTTAAATTGGGTGGCATAGCTGCCTCAGGTTTCATGTAACGTACTAATTATAAAATAATGCTTTCAGTAATAACAGCTGTTTATAACAAGCGGATGCTCTTCAACACGATGGGAGTGCAGCTTCCGCTATACGTTAACAGCTCTCAACACGCTCTATGAATTTAACGTATCCAAAACGCTACATTAACTTTTAAGCAATGATCGGCGTCCGCCAGGACAGGGATCAATGCGTAACTGGTAGTTCCTGCCCTGACCATTAATATTAATTTGCATGCCTATACCCGTCTGAATGGTGGAAATGAAGCGACCCTTCATCATACATTCTAACATGAGGAACTAAGTTCCATACGTTAGAAGGTGCGCTTGCATAACATCTGGCGCTCACATGCGCCAGCGTTACTTGTCAGGGGACTTACGCAAATGCCATGCGTAAGTCTCCGAACTTTATAGTTCTGGATCCGGCCCAGTGTCAGTAAGACTCCACAGCAGAGACCTCCGTGCACTAAGCACGAGCCTAGATTCTGTGCATGCAAGGATAGCGCCTAGAACCGTGCCTTACCTTTTACACACACACCCCTACGCATGAGGAGCTGCTTGTTACAAACAGTCATTTGAAAAGCGAATAATTGTGTATCCTTGGATAAACAGCCGTGTAGAAACCTGATTCAGACTTAAGAAGGTGCTTAAAATAGAGAGAAAAGTCACTAATGGGCTAAACCATGTTGATTGCAGGAGGAGTCAAGTTAATTGTGTTCTTTGCATGCAGGGATATATCTTTGAATTGCTTACTGCACACAGATACTGACCAGCTTTACTATCACACTGTTATTTAGACTTGGGCTGGGACTCGCCACCTCTCAACTCTAATACTGTTTGCAACAGATGAAATATGACTCCCCTGCAATCAACATGGTTTAGCCCAGGAGTAACTTTCCTCTCTTATTTTAAGCACCTTCTTAAGTCTGAGTCAGCCCCCGGGTGTTTACATGCTACTGAGTTATTTAGGAATTATTTTTACCTGTTGTCATGGTGTGTTACAAGTGTTATGATTGTCATGGTGTATTAAACATAATTAAGATAATCAGGAAGAGCACTCCCTGTGATGTGCACAATCAACTAATGCACAAATATCCAAATAGCAGTAACTATTGAGGTATCCATCCTATAGTTGTTTTGTTCATATATTCAATCAGTTTTCTGGGCTGGGCATTATGAGCCTGCAATTATCATGTATTCCCTCTAGATGGCAGTCGTGCTCCTCTTATGAAAGTAGAACTTTTTTTTCTTTGTGGTTACAGCCTTACCTCTGCTTATGCCAGCAGTACAGCAGCAGTGGCGTAGCTACAGGGGTCGCAGCGGTCGCACTTGTAACCGGGCCCCTGAGCTAGGGGGACCCAGCACAGGCCCCCCCGCCACTCACCAATAGTGCCACGCTCATTCTGAGTCCAGCGAGCAGTGTGCCGTCCCGCCCATCGCAGTGTGAATCAGAGCGCACACCGGAAGCTGTCACCCTGCAGTGCAACAGCCTGTCACTCGTCTGTCTTCTGTGGACCTGATCATACAGGCTGTTTGAGGTGCGCTGCGCTCCACTACCCACTACGCTCCACTACCCACTACGCTCCACTACCCACTACGCTCCACTACCCACTACGCTCCACTACCCACTACGCTCCACTACCCACTACGCTCCACTACCCACTACGCTCCACTACCCACTACGCTCCACTACCCACTACGCTCCACTACCCACTACGCTCCACTACCCACTACGCTCCACTACCCACTACGCTCCACTACCCACTACGCTCCACTACCCACTACGCTCCACTACCCACTACGCTCCACTACCCACTACGCTCCACTACCCACTACGCTCCACTACCCACTACGCTCCACTACCCACTACGCTCCACTACCCACTACGCTCCACTACCCACTACGCTCCACTACCCACTACGCTCCACTACCCACTACGCTCCACTACCCACTACGCTCCACTACCCACTACGCTCCACTACCCACTACGCTCCACTACCCACTACGCTCCACTACCCACTACGCTCCACTACCCACTACGCTCCACTACCCACTACGCTCCACTACCCACTACGCTCCACTACCCACTACGCTCCACTACCCACTACGCTCCACTACCCACTACGCTCCACTACCCACTACGCTCCACTTTGTCATGGAGTAAACAGATTGAAATTTTATTTTTGTTGTAG
>WWET01001048.1:141342-171980 GCA_011038615.1 Limnodynastes dumerilii
CCTACAAACTAACAACCATATAGAAAAATAATAACAATATAAGTAATGAATGTATTTTTCAAAACTAACAGCATCCAGGGATAACCGTGTCTGGTATCCAAAGTGAAAGGTTTCTTTTGGCTTGTGATGCTGTAGGCTGTGTAGAATAAGGATTTATCACTTGTTTGTGTAACTACAAAGACACAATAATACAGAAAGATCTGAATTGCGAGGTGTGTATTATTTAGGGAAGGGGGTATTTAAAGTCAATTATGATCATCAGGTGATGCTTTGGCTGCAGCTTTATAGTGCATACTACTTTGTGTATTTATACATACATTCCTTATAAGAGTTAAACAAAAGTAATACAGAGCAAGTTGTCAGCTGAGAGACGATTGGAAAATGTTGATAGCAGCTGTGGTGCTGGGCATAGCTTACACAACAAACATATGCCTTTTTCATTACAAAAAGTGATAAACAGATGGCATTTTATTCTCCTGGCAATATTTACTTCAACCTGTTCTCTGTAATTGGGCTTTAAAGTGCTGATTCAACTACCTCATTTGCCAAGTATGGCCTAATTGAAGCTGTGATTCTCAAAATGGCCATCAGATGGCAGCACAACACAACAGGAGTAACAAGTATAACGTGTAGTGTGAATGGTAGTTGAAATAAGTTTGTATAGCCGTAGAACTGTGTAACACGTATGTATTTTAATTTTATATTAATAGGGAAAATGTAAAATAGAGAATTAAATATGCAAGTAATATTGCTGTGTGCCAGTTGCTAAAATCACTGCATTTAAATCTTGATAATTTAAAAGTGTGGAAGCAGTAGTAGCACAGCAGAAAAATATATATACACACATAAAGATACATAGAAACAGTGTAATACTATACTTAAATACCATAACATAATAGGATGAGCACTCAACTATATAGGTTTGTGAGTTTCTCAACTTTTTTTTTAACTTTGTTTTACTTAAATTTTACTCAAATTAAACTATTAAAAGAGAGAGTTGTGAGATTATGGGGACAGGAGAAAGGGGTGGACATGGTACAGGCCCCTTACCATATGTAGCCATTACACTGACATAGTCATAGACTTTTACCAATTTAAATTGGCAGCTCTCAGGCACCATATGACCTCATGCACAAAGCAATGTGTTATTAAATTAAAAAAATGGTTATCGTCTCTCTCCAAACCCATATCCCGGACCAGCCCTAATGCCAGGCAAAAATGTGGAATGGTTTCTCCTATAATAAGGGATTGCGAAACGAGGGAGGAGGCAGCAATAGTCAACATGTTTCCTTCACCAAGCGTAGAAAGTAATGTGAATCTTTACAGAAGCTCCTCTAGATTGTGGCCATTAGTTAATTTAGCAAGCTTATGACCAATGGTGTGAAAATTGCTACCTCAGTGGCCCCAGAATTGGGGAAGGAAAATAATGTTACAAAAAAAAAGTCTATTAAAAAATGAACACTACCTATGACAGATGTGAAGCCATCAGTGCTGGATTTTCCTGAAGTCTCAATCACACATTGTTTACATCCAGTTATAGTGATTTTCTCTTCACTTCTCCATCACAAGCAGGGCAAGTCTTCTTATTAGGATATTATTTTCTTACCTGAAGCATTTCAAACTCAATGATTACACTCTCCCATATATTGTATTATTGTAGAGAAAAGTTCAGGCTCTTTACCAGGGGAGGGGGGAAGCAATGTAATAAATAGTTTCACCTAAGCTAAAATCACACATGATAATAAAAACAGAATAAATATAGATCTTATGACTCGTCTGTGTTATGATTAATTGAATCCATGGCTTCATAATCTATAACGCAATTCTTTAGATAAAGGAAAAAAAATATTCTAAACACTCTTCTGCCTTTTTAAACTTTAAGTTTGTATGCATCATATTTATAGTTAAGCCATATGAAAGATATTTTACAGGGTGTTTACATCTATGTATGTTAATAAATAGTGATCTTGTGAATAATTGCCTTAGCATTATCTGTCTGGTAAAAGGTGATGATTTTAACCTTTTTCTCTCTTTTACTGTGTATAATGTTATAGAATGTACTTGAGCTAAGAGGGCAGTGGTATAAAACTGTGTAGCTCATTGAAAGCATTTTATAATACAATCGTGTATGAAAACTTTTGTTGCAAATAATAATAAATGTAGCATGGAACGTTTTAGGGCATAGTTACTGAATAATACAGTACTGTCATTATGAGAAATTTTGGAATAACCTTAGTATATCATGCTGTGGCCGTGCAACCTCTGTTTAACAGTATTGCAGTACATTTTATTCTTATTTAATGAGACGTCAAATTTATGGCTGTAATTTGGATGAATTGCTTGTTTCCATTCTTTTCATGGCGGTTTCTTGTATATAAAAGCCTATTATCACAGGAAAAACTAGGTACTGTAGAATCCATAATTGCTTGCTGAAATTGTATCTCTTTTCAAAAACAGGTCAATAATAAATGCAACCTCAAAGTTTATACAGGCACAGGGTCATTTTATTTATTTATTTTTTGCTTGCCTGATTTGTAATGTTCTAATTCATTAGGAAATTATGCTGAGTTCTCAGTTCTATAGCGTTAATCCTTGATGTATGAGCACAGAAATCAGTGCTTAGCTGCTTGATTGATATTCACTATAGTCATCTGCTATGAGTAGAACACTCTGTATTGTGGAATTCAACCAAAGTTTCCTACAGTGACATTTACAAAATGCAATACTCTGCACAAGGTGAAGGCAGCCATCTTGTTCACTAGGAAGTCACAAACCAAACAGGCAAGAGTTAAGCTTGTCAGTGAACCTTACTTAATAGATGGCATTCAGAAGAATGAGCTGGGCTATAAGAGAGGATTATTTGAACTATAAGGTTAATTATATTCTCCCTCCCTTACCTTTTTATTGATTATTGTATTCCTAACATGCATTTTTCTTTGCAGATGGGGCAATTCTTGGCTATAGCAATGGGGTCAGTGGTAAATGGGAATATTTTTCAGTACAATTACAGGGAGCACACACCTCTAGTCTGAATTATTATGGATGGCATTCAGCAGGTTTGGGTGCCAGCCTGCCACATGCATTCCTTTTGGGTTTAAACTTATAAATTGATTTGAGCAGCCGCCAATATATGTATTCTTGCTTTTTGTGTGTGCAAAGTGAGAAAGTTTATTCTCCTGACCACCTTTGGGGGGAGCCATGGACAAGTGTTTTGTTTGTTCACTTCTGACCCTCACTTGCTATTGTGTCACCCTTACTGGCCTAATATCTTAAATTGGCCTGATATCTTAACTCAAGTTTTCTTGTGGTTCAGTTTAGTTAAGGTAAAAGTGTCCGATTCTATTCCCTGCGATGTTGGGTTTGGGTGCCATGTTAGCCCATTTCCATAAATAACATGTCCAAACCCTTTTTGTTATTCAATTGCTCAGCATCACTTTGATTTTTGCAACCTCATCGCGATGTTGAGCCCAGAATCATACATTTTAATTTGTACCTCAGAGAGATGCAAATAACATTAGGGTCCAGATTTACTAAGCTGCAGGTTTGGAAAAGTGGAGCTGTTTCCCATAGCAACCAATCAGATTTTAGCTGATATTCTCTAGTATGTAAAAAGAAAGTGAGAGCTAGAATTTGATAGGTTGTTATAGGCAACATCTCCAGTTTTCAAAACTCACAGCTTAGTAAATCTGGCCCAAGAAGTCTATGTAAAAAAAAAAAAAAAACAACAATTCTAAACCTAATAAAAAGATAAAACCCTGTAAATACCCCCTTGTATTAGTACACTACAGGACAGAACTGGATGGCATAGCATTATTCTGTCATTAATATGCCATGTATAGACTCTGTTGTTAGCAAAGTCATCTTTATCATGGAAAAATAAGGGTGTTTTGTTTTACTTACTCTTATTCTCATTCTTTCATTTTTGGCCAGTAAGCTTTTAATATTAGATAACAATTTAGGCCAATCTCCATTACTCTCATCTAGGATTGCTGCTGTCTGTAGTGTACAAATACAAGGAAGTATTTCAACTTTTATTATGTTTGGGGGGGGGGGGGGGGATTTTTTTTTTATTTTTATTTTTAATTTTTTTTTTTTTAACTTTAATTTTAACTTTTTTTATCTAGGTATTCATGGCCATATTGCATGCAACATCACCTACTTTGCATAGTGTTTGTTTACCGTGCGATGTGGGTGATTCAAAAATTCTGAAAGAATAGGGTGATATTCCCCTGTCCTACTGGACAAAAGGACAATAACATTGCGTGGAATAGAATCGGGCCCAACAAGTGTGACCTGAAATGTCACTGAGGTGTCAAGATTGCAGAAATGACTTCAAAAGATTTGAATCCCAAGACAGTACAGGGTTTATTGTGGTAGCAGAAATGTGTCTCTTGCACATGACATAAGGACAGAAATGGCCTAGCATTGCCTAAATTGATACCCATAGCAATGTCCTGTACATTCGGGTGGTAAGATTTCAAAACCCACCTTTACAAATCCTGGCCCGTGTTCAGAGTACCGGGCATATAACATATACGTCCGGTGTTTAGCGATTGTTACTACTGCACATGCATAGTCATTTTTTAACATAATCTATGTTTCAGACTGCATTTACGCAGTCTACGTAAGAAAAAGACACGTAGGTAACGTTAAAAAAAATTACTATGCATGCGCAGTAGTAACAATCGCTAAACACCAGACGTATATGTTATACGTCCGGTACTTTGAATACCTGATCAGGGAACTTTTATATTGCTTCAGAGGGCAGCAAGAACCCTGTCATATATATATATATATATATATATATGTTAGACGCTCCTTTCAATCCAGAAATATTTCTGTAAGTAAAAAAAAATATGAAAAAAAATGTCTTTCTTCATAATGATGACTTTTAGTGGTAGATATTTTTTATTTTCCAAATAGGTTCATGGTTTGACTGAAAACTATGTGGAAGCCATGTATTATTGCTTTAATACTAGCAACATCTCTTATGCCGGTTACACACTATTCAATTATCAGGCCGATTACAGGGTCAGTTTGTTGGAAGGCAGATAAAATACCCCAGTAACGCACTTTCCGCTATGTTTAAATGATCCTACTGATGCTGTGCTGATCCTATTGGGATTAATTAATGTAAAAGTGATATAACATTGTAATGTGTTTGCAATGTCCAGTTTTGGCTGTATCAACCCTAGTGCTAGTATGCCGCACAAATTCCATTTGCTAGTTGGCTGTTCCTAAAATGTATGTTTAACTCATTTTCATATGCAAATCACAAATGCTTCGTGTGCGCCTCCATTTACCAGTAAAATACACAGAACTCTACACAGGGCACTATATTTTGGTGGCAATGATAATTTATCTATATAAACCTTCTCCCTTATTCTGATAAAAGGTGTTATTTGAAATTATTTTTATTAGAGAATTTTTTTATTATATTTTTACTATAATAATTATGTAAACAACTTGACTTCTAGACTGCAGGGCATGGATTGCATTAACAAATCATGCAATAAACCCATAAACAAAAGTCGTATAGTGCATCCAGAGGAAGCGCAAATAAATCTTGAATTGACATAACCAGCCTGACAGCTTTAAGTCTGACGCCAGTAAACAGTGCCAGAAAACTGGAGAGGATGAATCAGTCAAATGAATAACGTATCGGACACACCCCTTTCTCCCTGAATGACCTGCAAATCGGTCCCTATTATACATGTATATAATATAATATATACTGGATTTATAACATTAGAGGTGTTGTAAAAATCAACGTTGAATTGACTTGGTCAGTCTATTCTGCTGTGCATATTAGGTGTCACATGACATACAATAAAATAGCTTCGTCCTAATTGTCAAAGGAGAGAAGACTTTGAAGGAGAAGATGTTTAATCATTTGCAATAAGAAAACAAATCATTTTCCATTGGAGAAAAACTTGTGTCACCCAGAACATGGCACTGACTGAGTACATTCAAGACCCCAATGCAGGTGTGTCTATGGCCACCTGCTGATGTGCGGTTACGGCAGCATGCGTTATTATTACAGGTTATATTGCTTTTCATGTACTCTACCCAATCCTCCACCACAGAAATCTGTCTCTTACAATCCTTTACTTGTTGGATGTGCTTCGGCCAAGAAGGGTTAAATAATAAACGAAACAACCCTCTAGGATCCATAGTAAATCTTTTCATTTTCACACGTTGGTCCCTCTTTGAGCACTACATACATTAGCCATGCTGAGAAAATTCCTAAAGTCTTCCGTAGCGCGCACACACATTCCTTGCACGCATATTCCACAGTTTTGTTGGCAATTTAATAGCGGCCCTTTCTTGTGCAGCCTGTAGGGGAAGCTCGCATAACACTGGACAATTAAATGGCTAGGACTGCTGCTGGTTCTGTTGGAACCATAACAGAGTGGAATGTTTTGATTCCAAACAAAGCCTATACTTAGCATTCCATGAAAACTCTCCTAATATTGGCTATATAGCGCTCTTCTACTGTGCTGGCATTCAGCTAAAAGGGTTTACAATTTATGGCTTGTTAGATAAATAAGCTATTATAAAAACATTATGATAAGTGGATCATTGAGTGATATAGTTTATATTGATCTCCCCTGTTTTTTTTTTTTTTTTTTTAATGCTTAAAGTTGCCAAACGGTGTCAGATCTACTTTTAGAGCAGTCTACAAGTCGATCAGAAAAAGAAGCTTTGTCAAATGAATAGGTTATTAAAAGCAGAGGCAGAAAATGCTAATGTTTTCTTTACTGCCGGTAAGTGCATAGGACTTTCGTCTGGACTTTAATTATGTATGTTTCTTAACATTTAGATTTCACATGGGGTTTTGCAAGCCTTTACACAGAAAAATCAATTTCCAGGCTGGATTAAATAACCTTGCAAAAATGCCTGTGATTATGATATCAAAAAAAGTAACGCGATATCTCAACATGTGCCAGATTTTATGCTTTCAAAGGCCTTGAAAGAACCCTTTTTGTTTACAGATGCAAACAAGTTTAGTGGCCTTGGAAAGTCTGCTGCTCTTAGACACAGGTTGTAAAATGATTTTAAGATTTATTTTGTTTCGTTCTTATTTTTGGTGTGATTAATAAATCCGTATTTTTATGTAGGATAGTAATTAAACAAACTCTATTTATAAATAAATGAATAGAAACAATTATTATATTTCCATTACATAATTTTCTTTTTTCATTTCTCACAACTATATTGAAAAGAATATAAACTAATATATCAGATATAATAGAATAATGTATTTTCACCTGCAACTAAAACAAATAGAGATGTCATTTTTTGCCCCCTAAAAACATATTTATTTGTTGAATCTTGACATAAATATGAAGTACGGTAACCTAATATATAATTATTTTGGCGGCATAGAACTATTGCAAATCTTTTCAACACATTAGTACATGTAATTCCATATTATATATTACAATAACTTTAAATAATACTCTTCTATATATGCTTCTTTTCCTTAAGAAAATCTCTCTCTCTCCCTCTCCTTCTCCCTATCTCTCACTCTCTCTCTCTCTCTCTCTCTCTCTCTCTCTCAAATGGTGTATAACACTAAAAAATATATATCAATCCCCATACTTACATACAGTTAATGATGCCACTCTACAGACAGTTTGCATAGACTGCATTGCCAGGAAGGGAAGATACAGAGGGACAGCATTAATGAATAGAATGCACAGCAGCACAAAACATGGAAACAATTTCCTCTGTAATTTGGCCAGAATGGTATGTACCCCAAAAACTGAAACGGAAGTTGTAAACTGTCAGAAGTTTTTTATTGGTGCACAGGCCAGCTGCACCTGGCTGTTCTAATTGCATTCAACCGAGTCATTACTCAAAGGCCTGAAGTTTAGCCACCAACAGCACTTATTAAAGCATAATCAGAATTTTCTTGTAAAACAGAATTATTGGAATGGTGCGATATCATAAAGAGCAAGGTGCTGACATGTCAGATTGTTTTATTAAAGAGAACTTAAATGTAATTTAGTGGCTAGATGTTCTGGGAGGCATGAATCAGTACATGGAACTATCTAAACACGGATTAACTGAACTACCTAGCAATATTTGTAATGAGTACTTATAGAGCTTGTTCCTGTGACGGTGGGCAAAGCTGATGTCTGTAGCAACTGTTTATGTAATCACATGCAAAAAAAACCCCTCTATTAATGTAAATGTAAAGTGCTAATTTAATATAATGTTCCTGTAAAGATGTCAAAGCCTAGACCATAAAAAAAACTTCTGCATATTCCCTTACTGGATCAGTGGTGTGAAAAACCTTATACATTAATTTTGCATGACCTCAAACTTTGAGCCTGTCAATACAATTTCTGTGATTAATGGTTACAGACTTTTACTGAGCTCATAAATCCTATGAGCCCAATTTCTTTTAGTGACACTACTTTTGTAAGGACAATGTGTTCTCTTGTGTTTAAATTATATCTGACTCTCCTTTGTTATTTTGCTTGTTAATTTGATGTTTGGTTAATAAAGTTATTTTTGAACCATACTGATAATGCATTCATTAGCATTAATGTATTGGTAATGTCTGAAATTGGGTCTTACTATAATAAAAAAGACCACCTTAGCTAGCCAATCTTCAACACAGGATGGCAATGCCATGTAATTGGGTGCTATGACAGGTAAAATTTGTAGCACTAAAAACTGGAGACCCAAACATGGCTATATATTGTAAACATTGCCAAAAATGTGAATTTATGCTATTTATGTAATCATTTCATTATGGCATATGAAGCACCCAGCAATATCTTGTTTTTACCAGCATTATTATTTTATTGATGGACATTTTATTTAGTAAATTTCACTGGGTCGTTGGGTCGGTGTTGACTTTTATTCTATTGTGGAAGGGATTTATTTGAAGTTAATGCTGCAGGTTGAGGTATCACTGTATAAATTGAGATTTTTAAGCTTTTAGATTGCCTAATTTTTTCTGTCTTAATTAATGATTTACAATTATTTGTTATTCTTATTAATCCCGCCCTTGGGGGTTGATCCAGAGCTGCACTTACTCCTTTTTTTAGGTACAAGTGCAGACCTGAGCAATATCAAGTTGAACTGCAAGGGGAGGCAAATTTACATTGTGAAAGCAGAATTAAAATTGAGAGGTGAAGTTTCTTAGTTCAGCTCTATTTTATAGAATAAACATAAAGTTATGCAGTATTTGAGTTCTATGTGCACAATAAAGTATTTTCCCAGCATGCGAAATAAATAAAATGAATTAGAAGGAATGAGTGGATTTTTCTAAATATATAATCAAACAAACCAGCTCAAATTGGCATCTTAAAGCTGCTTTGCCCCCTACATCCTCTGCCATGAGAATGTGGTTGGCACAGTTAGTCATCATTTTTTTGCAGGATAATGATAGTAAAGATTGTGATTCATCTGGCACAGTAATATGGTAAAATATCATTATTTTTGTGGGACTGTTCCTGTAGACAATTCTTACAATTATTTTTTCTACTATATTATTTAGTGTTCACAATAACAGCAAGGGACTTTCACTTATGGTATTAAAATAATTATAATCATTGGGGCAGACCCTGACCTAAGCGCTTGTTTTTACGTTTCATCGCATAGCGTATTTACGCTAGCGTGTGTTCTAGACACTCCCCTCGCTCGTACGTACATTGGTCGTTTTACATTTCCCAAACCTTACCTTAACTTTTCAAAGCGTAAGTACGGACGGATGGACATAATGGATTCACGTACGTAGCGGCCTAACCCGGCCCATACTGTACGATTTAAATACCTCCCTCCGCCTACAAAGTGTATTTCCGGGTGTCGTATGGATGACCCGCCCCTTTGTTCGTGGTTACGCTGATGGTACGTACGTTCAGAGTTACATGGTGTAACATTTGCCGCGCGCTTGCTTAGTGCATACACATAGGCGATTTTACGTCAGCGGCTAGCGTAAAAATGCTAGCTTGCTTAGGTCTGGATCTACCCCATTGTAAGGATATAATTTAAGTGGAGTAATAGAGGTGGATATATAAAGAAAAATAAATAAATAGTAAGAATAAATAAATCTGTGTATAGAAACCTAAACACTGCCCGCAAAGGTGTTTGACAAAATACAGTAGATTATTGCTCTTGGGCTGAATAAGAAGTTTTACTGCTGCAGAACATTTATTAAAAAGATGACTGTAAAGTTTATCATTAAATTGCCTGATGACAGGTGCACATCCTGTTAAGAACTACATGGCTATTGGCTTCTACCTTGAATTATGAGTTTACATATACACACAAACACACACAAACACACAAACACACACACACACACAAACACACACAAACACAAGCTTTCATCTTACAAACATTAAAGTAAATTTACAGAACAGATTGGAATCAATAGAAGATCGCAATATGTTATGAATAGTTTAACATAATATTATAATGCAGATGAGAAATATGAAAAAAATATAGAATGATTGGATGCCAGTGATTGGATTGCAAATGTTTCAGCTGAGAATGAGAATTCAGGCTTACAGAACCACAGACAGGCTTTCCATGTGCCATGGCATTGAAGTTTCATTATGTCTCAATAAAAGGGTGGAAATAACAATTAGCACAAGCAGTACAAAGGCACTTGAAGGTATCCGGCTCTCATGCTGCTTGCTTGGGTGAGTAGCTTGAAAGCATCCATTTAGAAGTCATCTTGCGCGTCTGTTTAATTGGCTCAAGGCAGCACTTGAACATTTGGCCTGATAACAGGCTTTCTTGGCTTTCCAGATCCCATAAAAGCAGCATTGCAAGGCAGCTGTTTAATATAACAATGGTGATGGTGGGGTTCTGTCACTGAAGTTTGCTATAAGCAGGATTTGCCCCTAAGGCAGATACAGCACACCATAAAAAGACGGGACTTAAAGACCGGGCAGCCAATGTGACAGTTCTAGGCATGGAGAATTGGATAACTATTAGCAGCAGTCTGGGCATGTATGTTCATATAATGTGAGATATATTACATGTCTTATAAATGGAAAAGGAACCATTTCCAATGCCTGGTATATTAAACTTTTAAAAGCATTGCAAGTCTTATTTTGCATTTGAGTCTTGCTCAGTGAATATCAACGGACATTCATCAAGGGTGGTATTGTGTGGGTGTTCTCATAAACACTCCAAGTCATACAGGGAGTGCTGGCTACAGAGAGCTTGGTTATGAAGGTATACCCTTTACAAGAGGGGGCTGGAGATTTATTACAGCAAAATCAACTGCATTGTAATGGAAATCATCTGTGAGATCTGATGTTAACATATTCATCTATCATCATCATATTATCATAGTACAAATACAATATAAACAAAAACGGAACATTTAAATTGAGTCTTTAAGGTATATTTCATAAAGTTTCTAAAAACAAACAAAAAGTGGAATTGTTATTCATAGCAACCAATCTGATTCTAGTTCTCATTTTCTATCGTAGTAAATAAATGTAAGGTAGAATCTGATTTCTGTGGTCAACATCTTCACAAGTGTCAATAAATGTACTCTGTGATGTTTATAAGACATTTATAATACATATTTTTATCTTTGAGAATAATTGATACGTCCTGATATACTTAAATGGATGAGTTCATACTTCTCCACTTACGATTCCATCAAGTTTGTCCCATGAGGTTGGTTTGTCTGGACCAGAGGGGACATAGGGCGGAGCTTATTTGTTCTCTTTTAGGGATTCTAAATGTTGGAAGGTATATTAATCATGTTACCCACCCATCCTACATAAGGCCACGCCCACCCCTAAAGCTACCACTCAGCAACTCAGCAAAGCTGACAAGAATGATTTAATGTATAAATCAAACCTCAAATTTTTTATAATGAATGTCTGCCATGAGTCTAAAAGTTGTTGGGGGTAACTTATACAAAAGATATAATAACATATAAATATCGCCACAGTATGGGCCCGGATCCAGACCCCCACATGCGTTCCGTGCGTGCGGAGATCTTGCACTCTGCATGGAAGAAGGGAATACACTCCCATGGCACACTCTGGTCATAAGCAGCCTTGATAGCAGTTATGCTGTCTTAAAACTACTAAGTCCCGCATGTACGCAATCTACGTCATGAAACACTACGTTGATAGCGTAAAAAAAGTTACTACGCATGCGTAGTATCTAAGCACGGATATCTAGGCACATAAGTATAAAAATTTGTTGTTGTGAATCCGGTCCATTATTATTATTAATGTTACATATGTTGATTTCATAATAGGGGAAATAGAACATTTTAATTATTTCATTATAGTAACATTGTTTCCTGGTTTAACAAAGTTTTTGCTTAGCTGTGAGAGGAAGTACTATAGTGATTCACTGGAAGCATGCAAAGAAGGGTAAGCAAGTGAGTGGATGAACACAGTGGCTATATAAAAGTTATTGGATTGAAAAGAATCACCTCATAAAATTGTAACATTACTTAATGATTTATTTATTGGTATTTTAGCTAACTTGAACATGTAAATTTTGTTTAAGTATTTTGATTACAATTTTTGTAAAACACTAATGACCTGTGTTTGATGTGGTTCCATAAGAGACTACGGAGCTGACTCAGAGCTGTGCATGCATCTATATTTTAGGTGTAAGTGCAGCATGTTTTTGCACTGTGCACGTGCAGAGCACATAAAACAAATGCATATGTTCCATCCACCTGTGTCCGCTTCTGTGTGCTCTGGGCTAGTGGAACAGGGTGATCCACTTTATTTAAATGACATACTGTAGGGAGGGATTTACTGCTGCTGTGAGTGTAGTAACAGGTTGGATTCCCTGAGCTTTCACTTAAAATTTTGCACCAGCTCATGGTTGAGATTTTCCATAAATAAATGGCTAAAGCACAGCCCAACACATTTTACAAATATTAAAAGGTTATATTTATGTATTTATTTATGTATTTATTTATTTGTGTGTTTGGTTGTTTATTTTTTAAGTCTGAATAGCAGCATATTGTCACACACTTTGCTCAGGCATATTTTAAAATATTGTTATACATTTTTAAGGGTTTATTTTATGGTAAAGCCACAAATAAAAATAAAAAATACTTATGAAACATGCATGCACTTGTATAGGCTGCTGCATTACACCTCGCAGCCTACCTGCCCATATGCATCTGGTTGCATGTTTCAGACGAGTGCCCATTTTCAGTATGACCTATATAAGCACAGGTTAAGTAAGTACATCAAAGGCACAGACATGTAAGCTTAGAAGCTCATAACCCTTTCATACCAAGGTATGAAAGTGGGAACCTGGGTTGTTCATCCCGGGTTCAATTAAAAGTGCCAAAACGGGGGGATGGGAATCACTGTCTGCCTCTGCAGACACAGGAACAGTGTGAAAGGCTACCCAGGTTGTAGCTGCGGTGTGAACAGCTGCAACATGGCTATAAGCCATATTCATTTTCCCGGGTGTGATCTGGGTTTTTGGTGAGAAAGGGGTATTAGAGAACTGCTGGCGGAACCCTGCTGTATCCAGCCTTCCGTGCATGCGAGGGGAGAGGGACTGTGGACCCTACCTTAACCTGGATAGGACCTAAGGGCTATATTTGCATTGTCTATGTTACAGTTGGACTACTGCAGTAGAGGATTCCTTTTAAGACACTACTGTAATAGACGGGATTAAGCACCCTCAGCATCGATTCCTTATTTTGATGGCTAAATAAATAAACAGTTTTAGAGGGAAATTGCATTTTTCAATCTGAATTTAATGCTCTGTTTATTAATAAGAGAGATACAATGGAAAAACTTTGTCATTTCCATCTCTCTCTGATCATTTTTATACTTACAACACCCTCAGAACCAGAGAAATCCCTGAGCCAGAATAGCTACCCCATCACATCAGTGCTCTCTAAATGTTATGGACATGCAGAAGAATCCTTTGCTGAAGCAACGTAGGGGAGCAGAACTGCAATCCTGAAACCTGTGTAGCTCTGGATGGGATTATATATGAATGGAGCCTTTGTATGAAAATAATGACTTTCTTTTTCTAGAACAATACAGTTACACTATCAAATATATTATATCATATCAAATACACTGACATTATCGAGTACATCATATCAAATACATTGACATTATCGAGTACATCATATCATATACATTGACATTATCGAGTACATCATATCAAATACATTGACATTATTAAATACATCATATCATATACATTGACATTATCGAGTACATCATATCATATACACTGACATTATTAAATACATCATATCATATACATTGACATTATCGAGTACATCATATCATATACATTGACATTGTTAAATACATCATATCATATACATTTACATTATCGAGTACATCATATCATATACATTGACATTATCGAGTAAATCATATTATATACATTGACATTATTAAATACATCATATCATATACATTGACATTATCGAGTAAAACATATTATATACATTGACATTATCGAGTAAAACATATCATATACATTGACATTATTGAGTACATCATATCATATATATTGACATTATCGAGTACATCATATCATATATATTGACATTATCGAGTAAATCATATCATATACATTGACATTATCGAGTACATCATATCATATACATTGACATTATTAAATACATCATATCATATACATTGACGTTATCAATGCCATCATATTATATACAATGAGATAATCAAATATATCATATCATATACATTGACATTATCGAGTACATCATATCATATACATTGACGTTATTAAATACATCATATCGTATACATTGATGTTATCAATGCCATCATATTATATACAATGAGATAATCAAATATATCATATCATATACATTGAAATGATCGAGTACATCATATCATATACATTGAAATGATCGAGTACATCATATCATAGACATTGGGCCTGATCCAGACCTACGCTCATGTACCTGCGATGCACTCCCCTCGGCATCCCCCTTGTTCGTGCATACTCTTGCCGTCTTACGCCCAGCAAACCCTACCCTACTTTTCTGATCGTAACCGCAGGCGGCCGTAAGCTCCATGTGTAGTTACGACGCTTAGCACACCCATACTGTACGATTTAAATGCATCACCCCGCTTGCGGTGCGTATTTACGAAAATCATATGCCAGACACGCCCCCTCGACCGTAGTTATGAAGGTGGCACGCTCAAGGCCCACACACTCATAATTTCTGAGTGTAACATCTGCCCCGCACATGCGCAGTAAGTACAAATGACAGTAAAAACGCCCACAAGCGTAGGTCCGGATCAGGCCCATTGATACTATCAAGTACATTATTCTATAGACATCAACATCATTAAGTTATTATAGCTCTCGACACTATCAAGTACATCATATTATAGACATTGGCCCGGATCTAGAACTACGGCCGTCTGTGGAAGACCGCATATACGCAATCTACGTATCGAAACGACACATGCGCAGTAGCTATCTTTCAGCAAACTACGTCCGTCTGTGGAAGACGGCCGTAGTTCTGGATCCGGGCCATTGACATAACGTTTATATATACATTTGATTGTTATAAATGTTCTGCTGCATTTTGAGTTGGTTGATATTGAGGGAACTGAAGTATATTTACTTGTAGGTTTTGTGGGAGAAAAACCATGTTATATTTGAAAGCAAGACACTAGATTTACTACTGTAAAGGTTTTGGTTATTAAATATAGATAATTGTTGGCTACATCCCTTCAGTTTTCAGTTGAAATCAATAAGAAGCATCTAACATTGCAATTCTGAGCTACACAGATATTAATCAGCATTAAACTGAACACACAGCGACAATTTTGATATGTGAATTCATCTATGCCTTTACGATCCAACCCAGTTTTATGACGTGCCCTGCTTGTAATCGAAACCAGTATAAATTATGCAGGAGGAGAGAAAAATGAATTTGATAAAAATGCTTATGAAGTGAGTGAAATTGATTTTTTTAAAATTTGCATTTTTGCTTGAACTTTTGCCTTCCCCACCAGCTATACGGGTGGTATATGTTTTAAAATTGATATGTGAATGTTGAATTTTTATTGTTACCGTTTTCTGTTTGTATTACTTTCAAACCATTCATTTACTTGTTCCTGAACTTTGGATGTCGTAAAAATGTCACCAATGTGGTTGAACATTAAGCACCTTCCCATTTTGCTTTGGGCCGTTGAAGTAAATGTAGACCAGGTGCTTGTCTTGTAGAATGAGTCCTTGATGTGCTCTGATAATGAGCTGGGAAGCGGAAGCTGTCAGCTTTCAGCTGCCCTAAAGAATGCAATTAGAACACATTTAAAGTCACCCAGGGACCACATCCAATGTATGCAGGTTCTGAAAAGCAAGGGTGTCACTTGTAAATCACTGTTCGTGGTACATCAGGAAGGTGAAAAATCATTTTGTTCTGCTGCAACATTTTAAGAGTCATAATACGATTATTTGATCAGATTTAATTATTTGCATTTCATGGTGATAAAATTATTATTTTTTTATGTGCCAAGAATATTTGTTGCGAGTTCATTTGAGGTTGCATTCATTGCATCTTAGCTGTGTTTTTGTTTTGTTTTGTGTTTTTATATTGTTTTATGCTACAGTTTTATATTCTGAAATGTTCTATACTTTAACACATTTTATTTATTTTGCTTTGGTTGTACTGTTTCAGTTTATGGAATCCATTTACTAATAATAAGCGCTATTTCAGTAATCCAGGCTCTCTGTGCCTCACAGCGAGCCTGGACGTCATGGCTCCCACATTTACTAATACTTACCCCTCTGGCGAGGTTCCAGCGATGGTTTGCCGGAGACGTTCAGTCTGTCTTGGAGATGAAGTCCTGGCGCATGTGCAGTGGCTGTTTTTTAGGTCTTTCAAAATTTCACGTCCCAAAAGTATGAACCACTGCACATGCGCCAGAACTGAAGAGCTGCATATGACAAGGAACACCATTGATTCCAGTGGCAAAAATATATATGTAAATGTATAGAATATTTTTAATAATTTATTTTTTAATTATTAAAAAAAAAGGTAATTTTTTACAAAACATGGACATTGGGCTGGATCCAGACTTAAGAAGGAGCTTAAAATTAAGGACCTGATTTACTACTAAGTAAGAACAGGATTTAAGTACTTACATTTAAGAACAGTTAAACTGAGCAAGCCCAGAACTCAAAACTACGCAGTTAAACTATGTAAGAATGATTCACAGATAAGAACGGCTACTTAGGAATGATTCATGCTTAGGAACCATTATCTACATTTATTACAGTTCTTGCATGATTTCATTGTTTGTTGTAAACATTTTATAAACATGATTTTTTTATTTATTTAACTTATAGCATGTAAGGAGCTGCAGAGTCTTTGTGTAAAAAGATTCTGTATATTATTATTATTATTATACCAAAAATATCCACATATCTTAACATATTTAGTTGTATTTGCCCACACATTGTCAAGTCAAAGCTCTTTCTACCAACTAATTGGGACTTCCTATTCTAAATAAGGTTTTCTATATTTCTTGTTATGTAAGGCTTGTACAATATAAAACTTATTAATACAAATCTTGCTGAATCAATGGGACCTTTACTATAAGTGTATGATTTATGGCAGTTATGATAAGCAGCCTAATAGTATCAGCAACATTGGTATAGTATTACTTTAATATGTAGTAAATATTGTCTTAGAGACAGATTTACTAAGCTGTGGGTTTGGAAGAGTGGAGATGTTGCCCATAGCAACCAATCAGATTTTGACATTCTCTATTATGTAAAAGAAAATGAGAGCTAGAATCTTATTGGTTGCTATGGGCAACATTTCCACTTTTCCAAAAACGTAGCTTAGTAAATCTGGCCCCTAGACTCCTATGGAAATAAGAATTACATCTAACCACAGTGTCTGGGTACTGTAGTAAGCCTCATGAAATGTGGATGTGTGAAAGAAAGAGTGAAGAGCTTCACACTTATTTAAGGGAATCAAGTTAGAAGAAAGGAAAACTTAGTGGAACAAATTGATATAATTAGTATGTAGGGAGAGAGAGGCAAATGTGAAGAAAGCTACGGTTTTCTTTTTATAGTGCTATTTTCTCTCTTCTTCTCCAGTGAAAAAATCCAAAGTGCTGGATAAATCAGTGACAGGGTTATTGCTAAGGGTTAATCATGTCTCTTCAAATCTTTTTTTGTTTTTTTTTTTGCTGATGTGAAAGTCATTTCTCCTGTTATTATCCTTCCAGCCACAAGGAGTTGTTGATAGAGAGACTGTGCTACGCAGTGTGTCAGAGTAGCATAGCCTCTCTCCTGCATCTCCTGTTTGCTGACTTGCTCTAGACTCATAAAGGAGCTGCAGGGAGAGATGATGTGTTACGCTGACATAAAAGACAGAATAGAGGACTAGCAAACTGTATGTTTAGTGTATTGCAAAGGTAAGAAAAGCCACTGCCTTTGTTGTAGCTGTACAACTCTATAGACAACCGGGAAAGGGGAGTGTTGTGGGTATTGGTGGGTGTCACCTTGTTACGTGCGTGCGTATAATTGCATACTTTTAAAAAACGGATCTCTGAATACGGCCTGTAATGAATTAAATTCTAAATGCCTGGATATCTGTCTGGTGAACGCGCATGTCTGTCCAGACACACTTTGTGTGCATAAATTGGGCGTCAGACGGAGTCGAACAGGTCCCAAATGTGTGCTATGGAAATGCTTATTCTGTAATCTATCCAATAATGTTGCTATTCACACATAGATGTGGGTTCTCTAAATAAAAAAGTGCCTTTAAAGTAGTCTTTGGGGGAACCTATAAGTTTGATGGGTACTGGCACTGCCTTTATGTTACTTTTTTAACATTTAAATTTGTTCCATGTCAGTGCATAACTAGAAGCATCACATGACAGTGTGTTTTTCTCAATCCACACGATACAAGGTATTTCACCATTGTCGGGATCATCTTGGAGTGCATTTGTACACATTATGGACATGGATGTGTTTGCACAAAAATGATTCAACACAATTGCACTTAAGTTGTTACTACTTTATATGTGATCTCAGGGAAAGTGATCAACAGTATAAATGTGCTATCATTGTTAATTTAATGACATAAATAGTTAATGACTGCTTTAAAAACACACACACACACACACACGCAAATATTCTTTATGAGCAGCCTGCTCTGTTGATACAATCATGTAGTCATATATCTCGACAAATGTGGTAATTACAGGGATAAGAATATGACAGAGTGTCATTACTTAGTTTGAAAAAGGGTTATTTAATAAAGCATTTTGCCTTTGGCCTCGTATTACACATTGTAGTTAGTTTATTGTGGAGGAAGATTTATTTTCGTATTGTAAGCCTGTCAAAAAGGCTTTTTGCAATAGTGGCCTCCCACAGTGCACACACATGGGTGGCCAAATGGCGCAAATCTGGCCATTCAGGTGCTGGCACAAGTGACTAGATCATACAATGCTTTTGCCCGCTGTGCACTCCCCTTAACTTCCAGGTCAGAGGATGACCTTTCACACATATTATAATGGTCGCTGACTGACCTGATTCACCAAGATGACAACAAAATATATGCTTTGCAACTGCCATTTAATTTGTCAGACTGGGGCCACAAAACTTAGTAAAGAACCAAACTGACCAACTGAATGTGAACTTGTGTGTTTTTTGTTTATTTTTGAATCTGTGATATCCCATTATAATCTGAGAAATATTGGCCATAAAATAAACTCTATAAAATATATGTGTGTGTGTTATATAATATGTGTGTGTGTGTGAGTGCTCATTATCTACATTTATTACAGTTCTTGCATGATTTCATTGTTTGTTGTAAACATTTTATAAACATGATTTTTTTATTTATTTAACTTATAGCATGTAAGGAGCTGCAGAGTCTTTGTGTAAAAAGATTCTGTATATTATTATTATTATTATACCAAAAATATCCACATATCTTAACATATTTAGTTGTATTTGCCCACACATTGTCAAGTCAAAGCTCTTTCTACCAACTAATTGGGACTTCCTATTCTAAATAAGGTTTTCTATATTTCTTGTTATGTAAGGCTTGTACAATATAAAACTTATTAATACAAATCTTGCTGAATCAATGGGACCTTTACTATAAGTGTATGATTTATGGCAGTTATGATAAGCAGCCTAATAGTATCAGCAACATTGGTATAGTATTACTTTAATATGTAGTAAATATTGTCTTAGAGACAGATTTACTAAGCTGTGGGTTTGGAAGAGTGGAGATGTTGCCCATAGCAACCAATCAGATTTTGACATTCTCTATTATGTAAAAGAAAATGAGAGCTAGAATCTTATTGGTTGCTATGGGCAACATTTCCACTTTTCCAAAAACGTAGCTTAGTAAATCTGGCCCCTAGACTCCTATGGAAATAAGAATTACATCTAACCACAGTGTCTGGGTACTGTAGTAAGCCTCATGAAATGTGGATGTGTGAAAGAAAGAGTGAAGAGCTTCACACTTATTTAAGGGAATCAAGTTAGAAGAAAGGAAAACTTAGTGGAACAAATTGATATAATTAGTATGTAGGGAGAGAGAGGCAAATGTGAAGAAAGCTACGGTTTTCTTTTTATAGTGCTATTTTCTCTCTTCTTCTCCAGTGAAAAAATCCAAAGTGCTGGATAAATCAGTGACAGGGTTATTGCTAAGGGTTAATCATGTCTCTTCAAATCTTTTTTTGTTTTTTTTTTTGCTGATGTGAAAGTCATTTCTCCTGTTATTATCCTTCCAGCCACAAGGAGTTGTTGATAGAGAGACTGTGCTACGCAGTGTGTCAGAGTAGCATAGCCTCTCTCCTGCATCTCCTGTTTGCTGACTTGCTCTAGACTCATAAAGGAGCTGCAGGGAGAGATGATGTGTTACGCTGACATAAAAGACAGAATAGAGGACTAGCAAACTGTATGTTTAGTGTATTGCAAAGGTAAGAAAAGCCACTGCCTTTGTTGTAGCTGTACAACTCTATAGACAACCGGGAAAGGGGAGTGTTGTGGGTATTGGTGGGTGTCACCTTGTTACGTGCGTGCGTATAATTGCATACTTTTAAAAAACGGATCTCTGAATACGGCCTGTAATGAATTAAATTCTAAATGCCTGGATATCTGTCTGGTGAACGCGCATGTCTGTCCAGACACACTTTGTGTGCATAAATTGGGCGTCAGACGGAGTCGAACAGGTCCCAAATGTGTGCTATGGAAATGCTTATTCTGTAATCTATCCAATAATGTTGCTATTCACACATAGATGTGGGTTCTCTAAATAAAAAAGTGCCTTTAAAGTAGTCTTTGGGGGAACCTATAAGTTTGATGGGTACTGGCACTGCCTTTATGTTACTTTTTTAACATTTAAATTTGTTCCATGTCAGTGCATAACTAGAAGCATCACATGACAGTGTGTTTTTCTCAATCCACACGATACAAGGTATTTCACCATTGTCGGGATCATCTTGGAGTGCATTTGTACACATTATGGACATGGATGTGTTTGCACAAAAATGATTCAACACAATTGCACTTAAGTTGTTACTACTTTATATGTGATCTCAGGGAAAGTGATCAACAGTATAAATGTGCTATCATTGTTAATTTAATGACATAAATAGTTAATGACTGCTTTAAAAACACACACACACACACACACGCAAATATTCTTTATGAGCAGCCTGCTCTGTTGATACAATCATGTAGTCATATATCTCGACAAATGTGGTAATTACAGGGATAAGAATATGACAGAGTGTCATTACTTAGTTTGAAAAAGGGTTATTTAATAAAGCATTTTGCCTTTGGCCTCGTATTACACATTGTAGTTAGTTTATTGTGGAGGAAGATTTATTTTCGTATTGTAAGCCTGTCAAAAAGGCTTTTTGCAATAGTGGCCTCCCACAGTGCACACACATGGGTGGCCAAATGGCGCAAATCTGGCCATTCAGGTGCTGGCACAAGTGACTAGATCATACAATGCTTTTGCCCGCTGTGCACTCCCCTTAACTTCCAGGTCAGAGGATGACCTTTCACACATATTATAATGGTCGCTGACTGACCTGATTCACCAAGATGACAACAAAATATATGCTTTGCAACTGCCATTTAATTTGTCAGACTGGGGCCACAAAACTTAGTAAAGAACCAAACTGACCAACTGAATGTGAACTTGTGTGTTTTTTGTTTATTTTTGAATCTGTGATATCCCATTATAATCTGAGAAATATTGGCCATAAAATAAACTCTATAAAATATATGTGTGTGTGTTATATAATATGTGTGTGTGTGTGAAAGGGAGTCTTAGGGTTAGGCTGGAGGGAAGGAAAGGTTAGGGTCAAGCTGCAGGGAAGGGAGGGTTAAGGTTAGGGTCATGGAAAGAGAATCTTAGGGTTAGGCTGTGAGGAGGGGGGTATTAGGGTTAGGCTGTGGGGAACGAAGGGTTAGGTTCAGGCTGCAGGGAAGGGAGGTTTAGGGTCATGGAGGGGGGTTGGGGTTAGATTTAATACTTAACATTCAGGGCACCCTGTCCAGAATCTTGGAGGTGAAAGCCTTGAGGAGAAAGCAATCAATTCTGAACTGGCTGGGAGAGAATGGCCCTATTAAAAAGGGCAGTTCTCAGCAGCGACCCACAGACAGACACACACACACACACACACACACATATATATGAATCAGAAGAGAAGGGGGCGCTTCATTGTGCAGGTTTTTTAATAGATTAAAACAAATACAGATAAAAACAAGTACCGGATGATTGTCTTGACTCAGAACGCATCAGAATCAAAGCGAGGCAGTCAGGAGCGCCGGCAGGCAGCTTCAGTAACACCGATCATGAGCAGGGTTAGTCCTTCCAGCATCCGCTGTCAGTGATCGTGTGCTGCACCTCACTGATCGCAAAGGTTAGTAGGCGTGTCCCCTACGCGTTTCGTTGGTGTACAACTTCGTCAGGGGGAGTGACCCGTCTACTACACAGAGTTCTTTAAATAGTGTTCCCACAGGTGGTAATTAATTGACATGATTGGAGATTATTGCAATATTAAGGACAGAGACTTAGAAACTAGCAGCATTCTAGATCAATAACAAATTTAAAAAACTAGCAGCATTCTAGATCTATAACAGATTTAAAACAAAAAACGGTCAAAGTAATAAAACATTTTACATTATTTACAATTATCCAGAATTCACCTATGCATCAACAACAGTGGCAAATAAACACAACTAGCGTTTATACTATGTGGAATCATAATTTAAAGACACAGTATCCACTGTTCAACCGACATATCAGTTGCACAAATTATGACAATGCCCAATATCGCTGCTGGAAGTGGTAAGAAGTATTTAAATAATAAATTCTACCTATAATTTACTTTTCTTTTTATCTCAACTGCCAGATATAAGGCATATTTTTTATATACGGTATATCATATTTATTAATTAGTATATATCCTAGAACTGTATTTAATCTATAAATATAGAAAGGATAGACTAAAAAAAATATATACATAACCTTATATTGCTTGAAGGCTGCATAGTGTGTTTCCACGAGGAAAATGGTTTAAAATACTATTTATTAAAAAAAACTTTATTAGAATAGACTATTAGCCACCTATACTCCCAAAAATGGTGTTATTTCAAAATTTTCATTTAGTCCGTGGGGTGATAGGGTATTCAACGTAATTATCCAAAAAGTTTCTCTTTGTGACAATTTGTTGTCCCTATCACCACCACGGACATCTTTATGTACAACCTCAATCATTTTAAAGGTAACTGAATCTGTGCTCAAATTGCGGGCCTGGCAGAAATGTCGGGGGACACTGTGATTAGGAACTTTGTTGGTAATATTCCTAAGGTGCTCCAAGGCTCTCAACTTAAAGCACCGCTTGGTCTTCCCGACATATTTCTTCCCACACCCACATTCGAGCATATAAACCACATAGTTAGTAGTACAGTTAGCATAGTGTTTAATTGAAATTTTTTTGGGATCCATCATAGTTAGTAAAGGATTTCCTATCCCTGTGGCAGTGTTTACACACTTTGCAGCGTCCACAGGGATAGGAACCTGGGGGTTTGAAATGGGATTCTTGAGATACAGTAGTGGTCGATGGTAACATACTCGGAGCAAGGGTAGATTTGAAACTTACTTCAGGCCTAAGAGGAAGTATAATAGATAAATAGGGGTCTAAAGAGAGAATTTTCCAGTGGTCATTGATAATCTGTGTTATCTGTGACCCTGCGACACACACTGTATGTGACTTTAAAGCTAAATCTTTCATAATAGGCCTACATATTCACACCTATACGTCACATACTATCGTACACTGCACCTATCAAGGTGACTTAGACCTGAAGCAGGCATTTGCCATCGGAGTCCTGCCCTGTAACAACTGGTGTGGTATTACACATTACAGTAGATGAATTTAGTGGTGTTTTGAAGAAGTTTTCTTCATTGCATTTTGTCATGACACAGTCTCAATGGAAACCCTGGTAATTCAAAACCAGTAAATTGTGAAGTGTTTATTTTTAATAACACCTATACTTTCAAAAAGGAAATTGAATTTTTTTTATAGTTAAAAAGTGTCTGACTATAAAACATTCTGTTGGCACCCAGCTCATTTTCTAGTGGCGAGAAATATAGATGTGTGTAATTTGCATACATATTATTTATTTTGTAGTTTAAAGGAAAAGTTATTGTAAGTAGGCTCCAGGAAAAAAGGAAATTGAGCTTTTGCAAGAGGCGGCATGTACAATGATTATTTTTACAGTCTCATTTTAACTTAGGAGTAATAATAATGAAAAGATAAAAGGCTGCAGTGATTTTAAACTTCACCTCCCACACTTTGTTATATTGTATGAATGTAACACAAGCAAATCTAATTGTATTAATCTCACGCCCCATTCATCTCATGATCTAGCCCAAATCGCAGTAATGTATTGTACAATACTTATATGGGTTGAATAAATTATAAGAAGCTTACTAACACATTGACACGTCATCATTTTACAGTCCCCAATCAGTAAAGGTTGAGATTGCAGAGTTTGTAGGCCCCACATGTAGCTTAGTATCAGAGAGAGGGTTAGGTGCACAAAAAAAGGGAGGAAAGGAATTGGGCGCGATGATCTGCGGCCGCATATAGTAAAGGGAGGGGTTGTTAAAGGTGGATGCAACGGATAAATTTTCACTTACGTGCCTATTTTTCTGATTATAGCTACTATGCATGCTTAGTAACAATTTTATGCTATCTACATAGCGTATCGTTACGTAGATTGTGTGCATGCTGTAAAGACCGCTAGTCCACAATCTACGTAATGAAACGCCATGTACATTGCATAAAATAGTTACTACGCGTGCGTAATAGCTATAATCGGAAAAATAGGCATGTAAATGAAAAATTTCGGGGTTGTGAATCCGGTCCTACGTCTTAATTTTGAACGACCTTCTATCCTTTATTTTATTTACTTCCCAAATATTAATAACTTGGGTTAGCAAGAATGTATTATTTTTTGTCACATTAGTGCATATGAGTGTATTGCATTGTTTTATGAGCTGAATTCATGCAAGTGTTGTAGAAGGACACTTTCACATAATGATTTGAGTGAGACCCAATCTAAGTTTATGATATTAGTAATAGACATAGTAAACGATTAACACACGAAGGAGCAGATTCATAGTAAACGATTAACACACGAAGGAGCAGATTCAGCTTGGTCATGATGCTTTGGTAGTGAATTTACATCATAGATTTTATTTAAAATCCATGAATTTTGGCTATCATAATAGGTGGGAATAGGCGCACTTCACGGTCAATTGAATTTGCCTCTTAAAATGTTGATGTATAGAATTTTCAGCTGTGACTTATCTCAGGAACATCACTTTTAAGTGTCCATCAGTAGTCAGCCAGCATACTTAGACTCCACTTGCCCTGATACCGCTTTCCCATTTTGGAAATGACCTGGTTGAACTGTTCACCATGTGCATCACTGACTGCCCCAAGATTGACTGGGAAGAAGTATGTGAGTCCAAGAAGTGGACTTTCAGAGACATGTTACACCCCACGTTCTTGTAAGATTTTTAGATATTGTCCACCAGCTCTTTGTAGTTGTCTGCCTTATGGTTCCTAAAAAGTTCTGGCAAATACTCTTTAGAGCCTTTTTTCTGCTTTTTTGACAGCATTAAGCAGACCATCAAAGTGTCCATACAGCATCAGCTCTGTTATATGAGGGCCTACAAAGATCCCCTCTTTGAGCTTTGCCTCACTGACCCTCTGGAATTTCTATCTTAAATAGGCAAAGGCAAGCCCACACTGATCCAGTGCTTTGATGAAGTCCTTGGCAAGACCCATCTTTATATAAAGTGATGGCAGATAGACTTTCTCTGGATCAACAAGTGGGACACTGACAACATTTTTCAGTGACGGCAGCTTTGGCCACTGCTTCTGAACACAATGGTTTGCTGTCCCACCCACACAGAAGACAGCAGTATTTTGTGTATTTAGTTAGTCCCAGCAGGAGCTAAATGACTTTTATGCCATTGGTGCGCTTCATATCTGATTTTGTTCTGCAGGAGTTTCATGTTCCCATGTGTTTCCTTCGTAGCAGCACATGAGCTAGTGGTAATGAGGGTTACCTGTTGCTGTTGTGGAGCAGCACAGCTTTCAAGCTCAAGAACAGAAGCCAATCCTTTACTTTGTACTCGTGACTAAGTACTTCCATAACAGACTGGACATCTTGGCAAAAGAGAAGTCTATCTTCAAGGGACTTGACAACACATACTTTAGGGTCATTGTGGAGGAAATTCCAGCTTTTCAGTCTGGAGCCCCAAAGTTCTGCTTGTCTGTTAGATCTCGGCCAAGGTCATCGAGATCTCCTTGAGTAATGAAATGTGGTTTACGGAGAAGCACAGGGAGACTCAAAGGTTAATTTAAGACTTGCCTGATCCATTTCTCGTTCATCTTTTTGAAGCCTGACTTCTGGAGGCTTTGGCCTGATCCAGAACAACGCACGCTTAAAAGCTAACGCTGATTGTAAGCGTAAAATCTGCAGAAATGCACTGCGCATGCGCATAGTTACAACTTCCGGTAACTGTTTTTGCATTTTTTCCGACGAAGGGGCGTGTTTATAGTACGAAGTTAGTATGGACACTGGAGTTAAGGAATATAGGCGGGGGGAGCCATTTGAATTGTACGGTATGGGAGTGCTTATACAGCTACGAACAGCGCGTCGCTACGAAAATATGTACTGACGCAGAGAAAAGTTAGGGCAGGGTTCGACCGGCGTAAGGAAGTGAAGGTAAGGGGAGTGTCGCATTTATTCACTGTGGTCCACAGGCCTCATGGTAGACATTAAATTTGGGTATGTTACAGTGTGCTTTGTTTTGAAATTGATGCCTGAAATGTTCGTCAGACGAAAGTAGCAGTCTTTCAGTTCCTCCCAAATCAATGGAACAGCAAAATTCATGTGCTGAGAACCCTTTGACCAGCCTGTGAGGAGTCTGACACAAGTGGCACAGCAAACATAAGGGACGCAATCTTTTTAGAAAACCCTTCAAGCTTCAGTAGTGGGTGCAGACATCTTGCTTTTACTAATAATGTCATTGTTAGAACTTGTACCAGGAGTATGACAGAGGCAACGTTATAGGTGTAAAACTGTTAGTGTTTTTTTCCACCATTTGCCATATGTTCCATGTACCTAAATTGCTTATGACCGAGAATCTGCATTTCTTTTGGTAAAAATGTCACGCAATACAGCAAATGGTTCAAAGTATATAGATATATAATTTGATATCTTCTATGTTCTGTTGGTGGTAATTATTTTCACTGATACAAAACTTTACTGGTAGCATAGATCAGTGTGTGCGGTTCCAATTTTAAATGCAGCCTTAATCATAGGAACAAGCTCATTGGAATACATTTACCCTATTTTGTTTTAAGTTTTTGGAGGTTAGTGAATGAAAAGCCCATTATCAGAGAGTTGCTTATGAGCCCAAGGATCTACAACCAATCAGATTGCAGCTCATTGCCCTGTCAGAGCTTCATTGGAATTTCTGTTAAAGTCTTTCTTTGTATTTGGTGTAGAATTCTGCCTCTTAAATACAGAACAAATGCAAAACCAACAATTGTATAGAAAAAGTTCTTAATTGTCACCGTACCATAAATTGCTTGTTAAAGATCTACTGGAAGTAAAAAAAAAATAAAAAAACAATAGTCTCTAGGAGTTGTCTCTTTTCTCTGGAATGTAGCAGTAAAATATCTACACATGAATAATAATGTGCACAAAGGAGACAGGGAATGACACTGAGGTAGTTTTATGGATACTAATCCTTAAGCAAAATGAGGATCTGCGAGACAGACTGTCTGCCTGTCCTTTATGTTACCATCAGGGCTAGTTTGACACTACGAAGCACTGAAGTGATTCATGGTCTCTCCTCAGTACTCTCTTTACCTAGAAAATACATTACTTGTAGTTTTAACCTTTTACATGATTCAAGACCTTACGTTATGTCAGACAATGTGTCATTTGTAGCTATTGAAAAATAGAAATGATGGTAAGGTGCGTGGTCCATTTACATGTGCCCTGTTGCCCTTGGCTGACCATATTTTCCCCCTCAGGGCACATTATCACTCTCCATCTTCCCTCCATTTTATCACATGCATTCAAGTTATCATAGACTTCTATAAGCTGGAAAGCCAAAGGCCCAACCATTCTCCAATCCATTCTGTATGATACAACAGTACATTCTAAGCACAGGTCTAGCAATAGTACAAGGACTTGGCGCAGCTATAGCTCCAACTTAAATCATGAGCCACCACATAATCAATTCTCTGTTGCAACTAGTCCTGATGTTAAATGACTAGCAATCACATACAATAAATGTATAATTTTTTTCATCCATCCAGCCAACACAATCATTAAATCATTATATTTCATATATAAAAATTAAGGGCCAGATTTACTAAGCTGTGGGTTTGGAAAAGTGGAGATGTTGCCCATAGCAACCAGATTTTAGCTGACATTCTCTAGTATGTAAAAAGAAAGTGAGAGCTAGAATCTGATTGGTTGCTATAGGCAACATCTCCACTTTGCCAAACCCCCAGCTTAATAAATCTGTCCCTAAATGTATTCTTCTTCCACATATCTGTGCCATTAACTGTGTATTTACATTTAACTTCCAAACTGAAATCAGTGAGCACCCCCATGATGCTGCAATTATGTTAAATAGTCCCAATCATACCCACCCTACTAAAATCAATACCCACCCTACTAAAATCAATACCCACCCTACTAAAATGTAGGGGATGATCCAGAGTTTGAGTTCAATGGCAACACAGCTGCAAGTGTACTGCTCAACTAAACCATTTTGCAATGAAGGGGTGCTAATTAATTAGAATTATTTTGCATGCAGAGTAAACACTATTCTTTTGCCCATAGTGCACAGATATTGTATAGCTTTATGTTTAATCTGTAAATTAGAGTTGAGCTAAGAACCTTCGCCTCTCACTTCTCATTGTGTTTTCACTGTTTAAATTTGCCCCCCTGGCAGTACACAGGGTTACAGGTTTACAGTTGCTTTTCCCTTAATAAAAGGAGTAAGTGCAGCTCCAGATCAGCCTGTAGCTCCTAACCACCATTACATTACTACACTACTTCACATTGGCCCAGATCCTGACCTATGTACACTAGCAATTTTATGATAGCCGCTGATGTAAAATCGTCCATTAGTATCTACTGCGCATGCTCGCGGCAAATGTTACGCCACGTAACTGAATGTACGCACCATCAGCGTAACTACGAACGAAGGGGCGGGATCATCCATACGACACTCGTAGTTACGCTTGGTAGGCGACTTAAATCGCACAGTATGGGCCGGGTTAGGCCGTTACGTACGTGAATCCATTACGTGCATCAGTAGTTACGCTTTGAAAAGTTAAGGTAGGGTTTGGGAAGTGCAAAACGGCCAAGGTACATCCGAGCGAGGGGAGTGCATAGAAAGTACACTAGCGTAAATATGTTACGCGATAAAACGTAACAAGCACTTAGGTCTGGATCTACACCATTTAGCTTCAACATTGCCTGCAGTGTTTACACTCAGCACGAAATAAGGGAAATGGTTACCCCTAAAACACCATGTTACAAGCTGCGATCAAGGTGCAGGGGAAAACACAGGCAGGGTGCAGCAGTTGGAAGCCATGCAGCTGTCTGGATGAGCAGTCACCATATTAATTGGATATCTTGATGGGCCTATTTTCAGATGTAGGCCTGGGGCAGTACTGTTCTTAAATATTGCAAATAAATAGTCAAAAATAGATTTTATTATAGATTTTGTGTTAACAGATGATCTAGCAATACCATTTTTTTATATTTCTGATTAAAATATGCTTTCTCGTAAGCAATGCTTTCTTTTAAAATCTTAGCTTGGAACCACCACTTTGTCGAAGACTTGACAATGTCTGTGGAAAAGTCCATAAATTTGGCTATTGAAGCGGCTCTGTCATTTTTCTGACTGTGGGTCATAATGAATACCACAGAAATAGCTTGTTTCCATCTATGTGTACATCTCAAAATTATAACATAGAATGGAAAAAAAAATTTGTTTACATGTGTGAAGAAGACATTGGGGTAGATCCAGAACTACGTTTGCCGTACGTTTATTC
>WWET01001048.1:195617-206806 GCA_011038615.1 Limnodynastes dumerilii
ATATAAAAAGTTATAGTGGTTAATGTACCATATAAAATGGAAAACCAATTAATTAACATCCGTGCATCAACTAATTAATAAAAAGCTAATCTGAAAATATAAGTCATAAGCATCATGTCAGTTTAAGGGACTAAATAAATTGTCAAGTGTCAAGCCCCTTGTATACTGTTACTATGAACAGAGCTAGTTAATTCAGTGACTTGTTCAAAACAAGAAATGAGCTTTTGCTTAGAGTACCTGCTAAAATCACCCAAAAATTCCATGAACATGTTAAAAAAAATACATGAAATCTGTATGTTGTCAGGGTGATTTACTAAAACACATCATTTTTATAAACTTGGTGGAAGAGAGAGGGGAAATGAGCCAAGTTGCTGAAAGTTTTTAGCCTGCAGTAAATCATCCCAGCATAATTTAATTCCATAATTTGATGTCTATCGTCTATGATAGCAGCTGTGATGGCTCCTATTGAGTCTTCTTGGCTATTTTACTTGATTCGTTGTTTAGACATTCCAATTCTAATTTTAGGTTTTTTTTTTTATTTCCTAGTAAATTTGTTTGAACAATTGATTTTTGGCCTATTTTAATTACAACACTTTAAGAGATTAATGTAGTATATTTTTATCCTGGTAAAAATGCAAAAAACAAACAAACTCATCGCTCATTAGCTATTGATTGCTCACTTTGCAAGTAGATTAAAATATTTCGTTTCTAGAACATCCTGTGTACTGTAAGAAGCCTGAATTATAGTCTGTGTTGCCAGTGTAGATTTCTTTATCATTTTATTTCCTTCCAAATTTTACCAGTAATATCTGAACAGTCTGCAGTTTAACAGATTTTCGGAATAAACCCAGTTGTATAAAAAGGATATTATATAAATAAAAAAATTCTGAAGAAAACCAGTTGTATCAAAAAGAAAATTATATAAAAAAAAATAGTTTTACCATCTTTGGTATGTTATCAGCATGGTTTACACAAGCTTTCCTAAGCACTATGCTAAGTTGTTTTAAATTGTGTTATAAAGTGTAAGGAAAGGAAATGTAAAAATTGTTATTACTGTGAAATGGACAATCCATATTATAAAAAACAGCTGTGGGTCACCGTTCAGAATGTCCCTTTTTCAAAAGGACCGTTTGCAAAACCCCATTAGCAAAGATGGAGCTGCACAGAAACGTCCTGCTCCGCCACAGACAGGTAAGCGCTTCTTTCTATTTCCCCAACCCCAATGCTAATTCTTACCTTAACCCTCCCCTTCCATTACCCTAAACCCTAACCCTCCCTTCCCTGCAACCTAACCCTAAGACTCCCTTCCCCACAGCCTAACCCTAAGTCTCCCCTTCTCCCGTTTATCCCCTCCCCACAGCCTAGCCTTAAAACTACCCTACTAAAATACATCCCCTCCCCTGCAGTAGCCTGTCCGGTCATCGGAGCGTCGGGAAGTGTTGGGTCCGGCAGCAGTTCTGCGGAGGGATATTTGAAATAGGGACATATTCTAAAATACACACAGCCAACAATTAGCTGTCGGCAGTGAGTACATCTAAAATGTGGGTTTGCAGCAGCACACGCAACCCTAAAAAAACATACGCACACAATTATCAGAGAATGGGGACATGCATTATAAATCACATGAACATTTCAGACGTTCTTATGTATGGTCTGTGCTTTACACATTCCCCTGTGTAAATAGCAGTCTGTTTGGTTTGTGTCTGTTCTTACCTTATTAACACTTATTTATATAGTGCCACAAATTGTATATAGCGTCTTGCAAAGAACATGAGTACTTGTCTCTATTGGAGCTACATACTAAGGTGCCTAAAACATACAGATTAAGGTAATATATTTTAGTACACTGCCAAATAACCTACCAGTCTGTTGTTGGAGTGTAGGAGGAAACCCACGCAGACACAGGAAGAACATACAAAGGAGGAAGATGACATAATGTCATACATAGGAGTTTGTTCACATTGGGCCGGATCCAGAACAACGTACCGTACAATGTCCGTCAGATGCCGAGGACAGTTACTACGCATGCGTAGTAACTATTTTCCTTAACTATTTAAAGACCTCATATACGCAATCTACGTAACGAAACGATACGTAGATTACGAAAAATAGTTACTACACATGCGTAGTAACTGTCCTCGGCATCTGACAGACGTATTTCCACTGAGGTGCGTTGTTCTGGATCCGGCCCATTATCTGTTATGCAGATACACCAAACCATGTATCACATACATACATACACACATACACACATACACACATGCATACATACATACATACATACATACACACATGCATACATAAAAACATACACATAAAAAAAATGCTTACATACATCATGACCAATGCAATCATTTTCATACACAAAAAAAAGAAATGCTAAATATCAATATGTTTTTCATATTATCAACCAGTTTTTGATGATGTGATCACTTTGGACTAATTGTTTCTTTATTAATATTTATAATTAACTCTTTAGCCCCCATTTCACGCACACTCATTAACTATCTTTGGTTCATAATAGTCAATAATCTTCCTTATTAGTCCATTGCGCTATTGAAAATGACCTGTGCCTATGACTTACACCATCCCCTGATATGGTGTAAGATTTTAACGGAACCACAGATGCATTACACAGCTACTGAGCCTATTTAAATGAGTTAAATGTCCTTTTCTCATTTTAATAGCATGGAACACTCAGTTCCACGAGCACAAAGCACATAGATGTGTAGACAGACACATGGATAGCCTTGCGCCTATCCTCCCGTTGTGGTCATGCTCAGTTCTATTTCCCACTGCGCTCCTGTCTAAAAAAACAGGTGGATGTGCAAATCTGGATCAGCTCCTATGTGTACTCAGGATGTCTGTAGTAAGGGTCTCCTCCATTTGAAAGTTTGCAGCAACCATATTAGGGAGGGGTCAGACTCCCAAAATAAACTAGAAACATTAACAAGAAACTAGAGCCTGGTTACCCAAATGTATGTACCTCACATTGGGGATTTAGTGCACAATTTGCATCAACAAGCCCTACCCCCACTGCTTAATTCTGTTATACACAGCATTGGGGCTGCTGCAACCCAATCCAAATTGCGTCACTGTGGCTCCTCCTCCCTGCTTCACAATGCAGTAGATCACCCTACTGGAGAGTGAGAGTCAGGACTTGATGACCTAAATAGGAATTTCTCCCAACTGGAGCCAGTCAACTGGATATAGAGATATAAATGTTGTCAGTTATGTATAAAAGTAAAAATATGTAAATAATTATATTTATATTTCAAATTACAATTATTATTGCATTTATGGCATGCAAAGGATGATTCAGAGATGGTCCAAAATACACAGCGCAAGCTTTGAGTCAGAGTTCTAGGTTTAAGCAATGTCCTCATGTTTTCCTGGTAACACGTAGGATATTCAGGCAGGGTGTAGTGTTGTAGGAAACAGACTGTGTGCATTCAGTTCTCAGGCAGATTATGTACTTCACTGCTTATCCTCGCCCAGCAGGAGGTGTTCTGGCTTCCACAAGTTGTGTGGTGTTTTAGAAAATAAATCTCTAGAAATAAGATCACTTGTGAAAGAACTTGCCAAAAGTACAGTATATTTCCTCCCTGAGACTTACAGTATGTACATATTATTCTAAGCACACTTACAATTCTTATTATCGCTGTTTACTTGTAAACCTTTTGCACTTTATATAAATGTGTCCAACTCTCTGTTGGTGCCAGATCCTAGAGCCCACGCTAAAAGCACGAATTCACACTTTTATTACTACTAACTTTTTATGATTAAAGGCAATAACAATAATACATTAAGCTTATGGGCTGTGTTAATTCATTAGTATAACACCATTTTCAATTACTTGAACACTTTCAGATCACTTCATTGCACTGTTTCAGGCTGTTTTTATTTTTATTTCAGTAATTCCTATTTTTAAGTGTCATGTATTTGTTGCCATTTGATTTATTAGTACAATTCTTTCCAATGCAAAGAGCAGGAACTAAGTTTTAATTAAGTCTAGTTTCAAGTGCGCCAAGGTAACTAGTCCTTCTGACCACTTGGATGTAGCCAATTTTATATAGCTATGCCACATGGCTGTGACATCATCAAAGGTCTTTTAGCTCGCTGACAAATAAGCAAAGTCCAAATTGTAAAATATTTAATATTTAAAATATATAGTATATAGTAAAAAAAAAAAAAAGATGCAGGATAACCTCTATATACCAGTAAATTCAAGAGATGTGAAGATGTATAACTCAACCTAAGGGGCCATATCCTTAAAATGTTTTGCTCAGTTGTTCCTGGCAGTGTAGTGTGGAAGTGTATATACTGGACGCAACTTTATTTATACATATGGACAGACAATAAACAAGCTCAGGGTTCTGTGTTTGGTAGGGAGGAAAAGGGACAAAAAGATAGTTCAAGTATGTAATGTGTTCCACAGCAATCTCAAATTCTACCCTTATTGTATATATACACTAAAATTGGTTCCTTCAATAAAAAAAAAATGAAACCATGGCAATGATTGCATTAACCCTCCCGATCGCCGGCCCGCTCTATTGAATACGGGCCGGTATTTACTAAGTGTCAGCACGGATTTTAACAATCCGCGCTGACATGTTAAAGAATGCCATCTGAAGATGGCGTTAGGGTAAGTATTCCAGCGGTCTCCCCATGTAACCCTTTTTCCTCCCCCTAATAGCTGTTATTAGCGAGAGGAAGAGGGGGGTACATGTCGGGAGACCAGTGGAATACAGTTCACTAAAAAAAAAACATTCAAATCTAAGTAAAAGAAAAAAGAAAAAAAAATGTTTTAACTAATTTTAATAAAATTTTATCTAATAAACATATTAAACTTAAAAAAATACAAAAAAATAAAAGACCGAAGCTTTTAAACTTACCTGTCCGGGCGAGCATCTGCGTACAGTGATTTTGCCTTTTGAGGCTTGAAATTTTCAAAGTCTCTAAGGGCATCTACTGCGCATGCGCCGAGACTCCATATCCCAACGATGTCAGCGAAAGGTTCGCTGGCCGTCGTGGGACCTCGCCGGAGGGGTAAGTATTAATAAATACCCCCCGCGGTCCTGCTAGGCTTGCTGCGAGGTGCAGCAAGCCTGGTTGCTATCATTAGCGCTAATAATTGTAAATAGAGCCCTATATATATATATATATATATACACACACACACACACACCCTGTATTGTATTCTATTTCAGGCTCTGCACTATACTTTGTATATTGCGCTGGGAATGCGAATATGAAGCTCTGCATTGTGCATTATTGAAATTCTGGAACTATGCTTTTTTAATTTATATACTGGTTACCAGATGATAAGGCTATGTATGATATACTGATCTTTAGCTTGTAACTGGTATAGAAGGTGCCAGACTTCTGTGTTAGGAATTACCTATGGCTACTAGTATAGTGATCTGTTAAGTCTCTGATGTCTTTGATGATTTTTTATATGGAAATTTCCCAATACTTTGTGATTGCAGACATACTATTAGTTAGGAGGCAGAAAGTAGGGAGAAGGCAGGAGTTATATTTTAGTGGTTTAGTCTCAGATGAAATGGATACTTGAGATCAATAATTTGACTGCTTTGAGAATCTCAGTGGGGTTGTAGAGCATTGAATAAGTCTTATAATAAGTTATTGTAATTTATAAAATTTTTATCTTCTGCTATTAAATCCTGAAGTGCATATGACATGCGAATGTGCTTACTTTAAGTATTAAATGAAATATTATTATACATTTATACAGAGCCATAACTAGAAATTTTAGGGGCAAAAGGGAAAATTAGCGTCCCCTGAACCTGAATTCCAAGCCAGTTTAACCTAAATATGTATTTACTGGTGCCCATTTAAGCTGTGGGCCCTGGGCGGCTGCCGCTATGGCACACCCCTATTAGGGCCCTGCATTTCTATTACCAAATGTTATAATTCACTTTTGTACTTTAGCTGTGTACACACTACAGTTTTTTATAACGTTTTCATTCCAATCACACGATGAACAAGTACCTGAAACAATTTAGCGCAAGAGTGCAGCAATTATGGCTGATCGTTGCTAAGTACACAAAATTACACTTGATTGCATCTTTTAAACCATTTTGCTTTACCGATTAAGGGCCAGATCCAGAACAACGTCCGTCTTCCATAGACGGACGTAGTTCAATAAACAGTAGCTACTGTTACGCAAAGTAGACCACATATACGCAATCTACGTATCGAAACGAAACGCAGATTACGTACAATAGCTACTACGCATGCGCAGTACTACTGTTTATTGAACTACGTCTGTCTATGGAAGACGGACGTAGTTCTGGATCCGGCCCCAAATGATTAGATAATGAAAGCTCAACCTAAAATCATGTATAGTGTGTACATAGCTGATCGGCAGTTCAGACTGTTAGAACATATCTGATTGTTTGAAAAACTGAAGTATGCACCCAGCTTTACACTAAAACAGTAAAAAAAAACGGAATATATGAACTTTTACCTAAAATGTCTGGATTATAGTGCAAAATAAAAACAAGAAAGTGATATGTGTTATAAAATGGTTACTTTTATGGATGGATTAATCTTCTGAGAACAAAACAGGTTAAATGTGTCACATGCTTTTCTTTTTAAAACACAACCTCAGAAAAACATGATGGAAAATCTTCAAAGTAAAAAGTCTGTTTGCAGAGTTATAAATAGGATGAAATATTATTCTCTTCTACACCCTTTGGTAACTGCTATTTCTCCAAACTTTTGGGTAAGTTATTTGTACGCCTTAGTTCTGCTGATTACCCCCCATACATTAAATCCTCTCAGCCACTCCAGGCTACAACAGGAAGGTAATCAAACAGGATGTTTGCGAGACCCTTCCAGCAGTGTTACACAATGCCATTTAACCTACTTATGCTAGGGACGAAGTGTCAGACTACTTAAAACTAGTGTGTCAAATAGTTAGTTTTCAGGACAACAGTCTTAGCGCTTCCTATGATAATATTAAGTAAGACCTATAATAGGTTTACACACACTACGTTTATATTTATCATTCTTTTTCTAAACAAAGTATGAAAGTAATTATTGTGTATGGTGCAGCAAGAAGAATAATGCAGTTTTTATTACTGAACATTACGGCATTCTCCAGGGGTGTACTCTCAGGCCCTTAGGTTGTGTATCTGGCATCTCGTGTCTAGGCTCCTCCATATTGTGTTTGCCGGAACCTCCTCTTCTGTGGGCCCCATACTACTGTGTGTGTTAACAGCAAGTGTGACGGTGTAAAGTTGGAGGTGAGGGACATTGAAGAATGCACGTGTACAAAATGGGAATGGGATCAAATAAGCAACCACAGAGCATGTTCTAAGTTTGTGATAGCCTTTGTGTGCTGAACACTAGTGTATGGCAGCATTCCACTATGTTTAATGGCAGTCTGGCGTTTCAGAGCATCTGGGTGCATATCAGCAGCCGGATTTTACATCCAGGCAAAACACAGCCTTACAGACCTGATAGCAGCAGACAAATATTTATCAGCCTAATTAAAGATTTCACATTTTTTTACACACAGCACAGCTTTGCATTGCAGAGGCAGACATTGATTCCCATCCCCTAAATTTAGTACTTTTAGTCAACCCGGGTTCCCCCTTTCACACCGCAGCATGGCTTAGGGCATCCCGGTAATAACCCTGGTATTAACTAGGGTCTCAGATGCAGGGCAACACACTCGGGCTGACCCATTCACACCGACACCTGAACAGGGTTATTCCCGGGTCCATAGCTCGATGTTAAATGGGGACAATACATCCAGATATATAATTGAAACGCATTGTGTGCTTATGTGCACACACAACGCAGTCATTTCCAAACTACCGTTTTGTGGCACTCTAGATCCAGTCCTATGCCTCTAGTCAAAATACACCTAAAGAAAAATCTCAGCACTTGTAAGTATGCCCTGTTGTCTGTAAGCCCGCAGCATAGTGCATGTAGTGTCACTTATTACACCTACAAAAATAAATATACAGATTTCTGTGAAAGGATATGTTTTAAACTAGAAAGCAATTCAGCTTGTGCTTTACTTGGTGTTCTGCGATTTACAAACACAGCAATAGCAAAAGAATTCAAGTGTTAGCAAAAGTTATTAGTCACTTATGCCAAAAAGATTAAAAAAGTTAATTTACTACAGCTACAGAAAAAAAGTGTTGCCTATGGCAAGCAATAATTAAATACCATTTTATAGATTGTTTTAGATTATTGGCAATATGTATATATATTTTTTCTTGTTGGTAGCTTTAGTAAATGTAACCTTAAAATGTAGACTACTACAGTATATTGTCTATAGCAGCAGTTCTCAACCTTTTTGTGGTGAGTGACAGTTAATCATATCAAGTACCACTTTGCATATAATGTAGACATATACCCACAACAAATAATATATTTTCAGGGTTTTTGTTGTTCTTTACATAATTCTGCAATAATTTTAATTTTCTATATATGTAATTTATCCCCAAGATATTTTATTAAATATGTCATTTGGTATCATATTTCCTTACATTCTTGCCCAGTTTCCTTGAGTAGTACCTGACAATGGTCCAATTACCACACGTGATACTAGTGCCTTATATATAGATTGTATATTTTAAGATAACTGCATGATTTATATTGCCCACTAGATGGCAGTGTGTCACCATTATAAGAGTCTGTTTTCCATGTGTAGTTCATATACAACAATACAATATATGAAAACATTTCACACCTTTCAGCAACTCTTATTAAAATGAATGTGATTTTAAGAAAAACAAAAAGAATGTACACACCTGACCGATTATTGTTATTTATATATGTAGGGGATTTACATGATTTTATGCTTCTAAATACATGAATGGTACTTTTTTTGTTTGTATTTATTACCACAATACCATAAAGCAACATATTTTAAATAAGATGTTCAAATGCGTATTTGAGCCCTGCAAAAAGCCACCATCTGTCTTATTCTAAAATAAAAACACCTTTTAAATTTAGTCATTTGCTTTTGCTTAAAATTAAACATTAGGTTATTTTAGGCTTAATTGTTCTTTAGCTTGAAAATGCTTTTGTTAAATCTTTGGCTTTACAACTGAAAAAATAATGAACACCAATAACCTATAAAGTTAGCTGTGTGGAGTGTCTTTTAATTTTAGTCCTGTAAAATGACAGCTGTCATAAAACTTACACTGTCAATCTATCTGCACCTGGTTACCAAGATACCCTGCTGTGTATGCTAAGTTATATAGCAGAGCACAACTGCTGTACATGAGAAAGGAGAGCTGTGTAACCAGCTACTTTACTTTACACACTAGACCATTGTGTGCAAACAAAATTTCCACCTCAAAAAAAGAAAAAAATGGGATTGAAGCTGTATCCCAACCAGATAATGTAATCCATGGCCTATGTTTAGCATTGCTTTCCATACACATAGAATTCTTTGTGCATGCCTGAAGAATAAGGAACTTATTACTATTATATTTGAAAAATATATTGTTAATTATTTAGATTTTTCTTAATGTTCTCTTTTTTCTGGAACATGATAGAGGTATATTTAATGAATGATAAATGTGACAGTTTTATGACTGCATTCAGTTGTAAATAGTATACTATATAGATACATTTCCTGATCTGCTTAAAAAGTAAAATTATATATATATATATATATATATATATATATACACATTTGCAGTAAAACAGCTGTTTAACTCAACACTGCAGGACTTCAGAATTTCTGTATTATGATGTGTAATTATCTCAATAGACGCAGTATCTCAGTATCTGAAACATTCTACTCTCCATTCCATGGGTGCAGCACTTTCTGGACTTCTTGAAATAATAAGTGGGCATCTAATGATCCCTCATGAATGAATCTAGTGAATTTGTAGGTTTGTCTATTATTTTGTTGTGGCTGGATTCTCTCTGGCTAAGTACAACATCACCATGGCCTAGGGCAGGATCTTCACACAGATATGTGCTATATATATTTATATAGTGCCACAAATTGTCTGCAGCGATTTACAGAGAACATTAGACATTCACATCAGTCCCTGCCCCTCTTGGAGCTACATACTAAGGTCCCTAACACACACACATACATACATACATACATACATACATACATACACACACACACACTCAGATCAGGGTTAATTTTTAGTAAAGCTAGTTAACCTACCAGCATGTTTTCAGCATGTGGGAGGAAACTGGAGCACCCAAAGGAAACCCACGCAGACATGGGAAGAACATACAACTTCCACACAGAGAGGGGGTAGTCCGGGAGCCGAACTCCTGACCTCAGCGCTGTGAGGCGTAAATGCTGCTCGCTGAGCCACTGTGCTATCAAATATATTTTGGTTATCCCTTCCCCCCAACAACACCATCAATTACCTGCCTAGGTGAAATTTAAGACATAATTGGGCTCATGTGCTGGGTTGGTATTTGGGATTCCCCTACTATGCCCTAGTGGCAAACCTGCCAAACTGTCCCACAGACCATGACGCCTCTTGCAGGACTTGTGCAGAAGAGTTTTTTTCTTCTTGCAGCAGGTACAGTATATGTAATCTGACCTCAAGTGTATTAGCAGAGAGAGAAAGAACGATGAAAGAGACAACAATAAAAGAACAATGATACAGCACTAATACTAACAGATTATATGAAAGAGAAAACAGAAATACATAGAATATAGACATCTAAAAAATATAAAATTATATATAAACAAATGTGCATAAATAATAAAAGATCTAATATTGTTAATGTAAAATACATAATATTGCAATAATATTAATTCACACAATTAAACATTTCTAATCAAATTAATTCAAATGTTGATTTTGAACTGTCCTTTATGCCCCACATTCAATCTGTTTCGAAATCATGTTATATACACTTAAAAAACATTTCCAAAATCCGAAAATATCTCTCACAAGAAACTGCTAAAACTCTCATGCACTAATTAGCTCCCGCATTGATTACTGCAATTCCCTTCTTATTGGACTCCAACAATATAAAATTACCCCTCTACAGTCTATATTGCATGCAGCAGCGAGACTGATCTTCCTTGCAAAACGCTCAACTAGAGCTACTCCACTCTGTCAGTCTCTACATTGGTTGCCTGTAAATTACAGAATCAAATACAAAATCCTCTTGCTAACCTATAAAGCCATAAGCAACACTGCACCTGCATACAT
>WWET01001048.1:207447-246658 GCA_011038615.1 Limnodynastes dumerilii
GGTCCATTGTGTGATATATAGCACTTGCCCTTATGTATCAAACCCACTGTCCTATAGAGTGTAAGCTTGCAAGCAGGGCCCTCTTACCCACCCAGTCTGTCTGTTATTACCCAGTGTTGTTTATATTGATAAATTATAAAGCGCTACGTAATCTCTGGGCGCTATATAAAAACCTGTTATTAATAATAATAATAATAATAATAATAATAAATGTAAATCAAAAAATGAAACCATAAAATGGGAACACATATAAATCTTATTAAGAAATGGCTAAAGGTACACTCAGATGTTTATAACTGATATACAAAGACAAATGTAACTCCTATACAAAGACATATGGCCCATCCCCCAGATCTGACATCAATACCACTCTATCTCCTTATTAAATTCCACCCCGGGGCAACGAAGCTTAAACTACATAACTCGCTCCAATACACTACTTGGTATCTCTTACGACAAGTTATGAATGACCCCCTATTGGTGATAGAGCAATAGAATAACTGTCGGTGTGGCGCGTGGCTGTCTTCGAGAGGAAATGTGATGTCATGTAATGCGTGCTTCTATTTTCATGATCAACATTTGATGTACATATTGATCTTTTTGACGTGAATGGTAACTCTGTCTTCTTATATGCCTGCATACATTGTAATTGTATTTTAAACATTTACTGTCATACTTCCAAATGTATGTTGGTATAATGACACGGTGTACCAATAAAAAACATTCTTTAAAAAAAATGTATTCTAGATAACCTCGATCCAACAATCACATCCTTATTAAAACCAGATCCAAAATCAGACTTTTTATTTTACTTAAATCCGAAACCTTATTAAACCTCAGCCCACATAACAGACCCTTTACATCCTTTATAAATAATTATTCCCTGATTTCCCCCATTAAAAGTAAGAGCGCAGATCTACCTGACATCTGTCCAGTGCTGCAGTTACTTTTAGACGATTTCATTTTCCTGCATTGTGATTGATGGATTACTCCAACCATCCACCAATCAGTGTGATAAGACGGATGTGGTTTGCTGGTACAATGGTCTTTTTTACAGCTACCATTGTAGAAAGTGGCAGTGATGTCTTCTGGGGTCATGAAGACTCATCCGCCAAAAGGTACGTTTTTTATTTTAGCTAACCCTACACTTAACCTTTTCCTAACCCTAACACTTCATTTTCTGCAGCCTAACCCTAATCTTTTCCTTCTTCAGCTCTAACCCTCACCCTCCATGTCCTGCAGCTTAACCCTAACCCTCTATTGGGAATAGAGAAATAGGTCTCCGTTCCCAATAGCAACCAGATTGTTTCAAACAATGATACAGCCACCATTCAGCTGCCAGCTGTATCATTTTCAACATAGGGTCGGCTGGACTGGCAAATGCATCCCGATGCGACCAGCCATAACTCTGATTTGTGGCTAGCCAGAGTCATCCAGCACTCTGAATGCTTCAGCCTAAAAATTGCATAACTGGCAGCAGGTAACCTGTGTTTAACCCGCAGTCATAATGGCCGGGGAGATTTCTCAGCTTTAGTCCCAGCTGCCAGTCCAGCACTTTGGGTGCAGGGTGGGTACCACAGGGCTCTCTTTTCTCTGAGGACCATGTGCACACTCTGAACCGATCATTAAAACACCACTGTACCTGCCCCTTCATTCCTGCCTTCCTTATGATCATCAGGACTGGCCATTAGGTAACACTGCTGCTTGCACAAAATGATTTAGTACTAATGTTGGGTGTGGTGGTGCTAGGCAAACCCCAACGCAATAATAGAATGCCCCATTTCACAAAAGCCTGGCATATCTGCTATGTATTTTTCATTTTTAAGCATGTTAACTTATTAATGTGGCATCTTACACTACTTGTTCCCTCCGACCAATGTTTGCAAATAAATACATTGAGCCATTGGTAATTAAGCTACTGTAAACCAGCAGCCTTTTTAATATACTTATAAAATATTTTCAATATCTAGCAATTGACTATTATATTAAGTTAGTTGTTTTAAATAAACATTTACCTTAAAGTAGCTTGATCTATGAATATAATATCTTGTATTATGAAGTAGATCACTTTAAAAAGCTAAAGCTGTATATATATCCATGTAATTCATATGCTAGCTTACAACTGAGAATTACCAACATCTATGTTGACTGCATACTATATAAATANNNTATATATATACACAACACTGTAAATTCAGAAGTACTGTAATTTAGTAGGCACAGTAAAACGTGTTTCCCTTTCTTTTGGCAAAATATATATGTTTCTAGCCTTGAGCTGTATTTATTAAAATACACCAGTGATTTACTCTGCTTGTTATTTCTACCTTAATTCTTCGAGTCTACTGATGGCTGGTTTGATTAATGAATGTTTTTGCCAAATTGAATTGCCTATTAATAAATGCCATGGGCCATGGAGATAATTATAGCGTTTAAATCAGCCCACATTAACATAAGCTACAAAAACATTACACCATGTAAAAAGGCCTAATGATCTCCTAGTTAGCGATATATATGTTTTATTCACTGCTCTCCATCTTGGCTTCCAAGTTTGACCTTTTAATAAATTTATGTGTGGTTCAGAATAAGAAATATTTTGCACATGCTCATAACAGAAAGACAACAATTTTCTTTTATCTCCCAAGGAATGGCAATCCCCGAAGATTTGGGGCATTCAGTTGGTAAAATAAAAACAGATTTTTTAGTTTATTAAAAGATATTTATACATATTATTCAATCTGGATAATTATTTATGGTTTGCCTTGTGATTTCAGTCATGCTTCTAGTTTTATTTTCATAACAAATTACATAAAAATAATTGAAAAAACAAAACACTGTTTGATAAGATTGCCATGTCAATTAAGATTTACTGTATTATAAATATATATGTATTTTAAAACTCAAGCACTAAATTCAGGGTTTTTTGTCCAGTACAACCCAGTTGGTTTCATAGATGATTACCAATGATCTATTTTTTCAAATTAAATTGAATAGAATTTTAAAATTCAATTTATTTGTAGTTGATTAAAATGCACACACCAAATGGCACAAGCGTGCAGGCTTGTACGAATTAGCCTTGGGTGTGCACTTTTGGATCATGGGAACAAAACAGTGTAACAAGCACAGCAAAGGAATGCGTGCTAGCAACCATCTTATAGACTTGATCCAGAGTTTTAGTGCAGTGGATGCGCAAATGTGTACAACCTATCAAGAGAGCCGATGTTTTCAACCCTGGATAGTTTGTTCTGAAAATGAGCATGCTTTTCAAACATTCAAATGGTTGTTTATGGACAGGTAGGCGGAGAGGTTTAATGCAGAAGCCTATTCTAGTGTACATGTTTTAATGTATCTATTTACTATATTTTTACTAATACTAGGCTGTGTTTTAAGAAAGACTAAAGGCAAAGTGGATAAAGACACTAGAGGAAAAGTGGAGATGTTGCCCATAGCAACCAGTCAGATTCTAGATGACATTCTCTAGTATGTAATAGGAAAGTGAGAGCTAGAATCTGATTGGTTGCTATGGGCAACATCTCCACTTTTCCAAACCCGCAGCTTAGTAAATCTGGCACAAAATCTTAGGAGGAAGTGCTTACCACAGCACTAAACCACCCAATCTCTCATATAAATATGGTTGAACACCCTGTGCTTGCTCCCCTTGTGCAGATGCGCAGTTCTAATACACACTGCATTTACACCTAAAATAATAGCACAGCTCTGGGTCAGGTAGAATAGTGGAAAAAAAATGTCCAGCATTTTAAAATAACCCATGTCATTCAATGTGTTTTTTTATACCTCCAATATTTATAAACATAAAATAATGAAATAAATGTAAAGATGCTAGCAAAATATGATATTGTATACATTTTCACTTTGGAGAAATCTTTATTTTTTCTTAATAATTATAACCTTTTATTTATTTTTATTTTCTACCTATACTGAAGTAAAGAATAGAAGGTAATAAAGGGAGTACACTTGTCAACAACCTCACTTCGCAAGCATCCGTGACCGACAATCCACCCACACACTTGCAATAAGGCCTTCATTTTTTTCACTAACTCCTTACTGTAACAACTTCCTGACAGTGGAGTTGGATGAAAGCCTTTGTTTGATTGGTCGCTGCTGTGCAAAACAAAACCCCTCAATTGAAGCCCCTAGAAAATGTACACACCCAGGCTCTTGTGCCTTATATTTCACCCATTACTTTATCTTGTATATTATTTGCTAGGTTTAGAAGGAGTTTCTATATAGCTACTGAAAAAAGAAATCTAAAAACAATTCATTCCCTTTCCAATGGCTATTGTCACCCACCCATAGAGAAGGGATACATTTCACATTTGCAATCATTTGAGCTAAATAAAAATTGCGTGGAAGGTGTTTACGAGGATATTTCCTAAATTCTTCATGCAGTTGCCCACCCAGATTCTCTGCCACCCGATATTGGCATCAATGCCTAATAAAAAAAGACTGCTGGTGCTTATAGCTGTTCCCTGCCTCCAATCTCTGATTAATGTTCACATTCACCACTACCTTCTTGCGGTTATCTGAATTTGTGTGTTATAAGGAATAATATGCATGATTCCTCTTCACACACTTATTTTTCATTTTAATTGCATATTTGAAGCTGCCATGACAGCTGTAAAGGTTATAGTTAAGACCAATTGTTCATACATATATAGCAGCTCGTCTCATTACTGTGCAGTAATAATTGATATGGAGTAGAAGTGGGTAACAGCCGAGTCGCACATAATTTCATATGATGAAGATATTTTTGTATAGTAAAAGTGGCAGAAGATGAAAAAACGGTGCATGATTTACGGAGCAGCCTTTTAATAATGGCCGGCACTCGTGTAGATTTGGAACAATTTATTGAGAAAAGTATCAGGGAGTTTGTGTTTTAACTGGCTGGAAAGTGCAAAGTCAGGCTGTTCTTATGTGTGCCAGTTGTAAGTCAGGAAATCATTAGCAATAACTACATTTATCATTATTAATTCTGCTCAGCTCGGGCATCTACAGGACTATCACATTTTTCTTGTGGCAATTTACTGATATCATAAGCCTGTGCACCTGCATAATTGATGCAGCAAAGGATTCTGGGAAATACTGCACTGGAGACCATTACATTTTTCCACTGCAGCCACAAGCTAAAGCAGCAGTTGTCTATGACCAGATGATTCCATAAATATGGATGTCTACATAAAAGAAAGCCATCTATATTCCTAACAATTGAAACAATAACCATTTTTTTTCTCCCATCATAACTGTAGAGAACATGCGTTTTAAATATCTTGTTTCCTCTCTATTTTTGTCAAGGATTGGGATAGATATGGAAGGAGTCCTTGCCATTGGCAATAAAGGAAAATGAAACCCAGTATCTGGTCTTTTCAGTCAAAGGGCATAACTGACCAGGGTTGATGCCACTGTGCGAAAACAAATATCACGATTGGCTCAAATCAACTCATGTGACCTCTTATAGCCAGGTTCATCCTGTAACTGCCAAAACGTATGGTTAATATGTTAAATAAACAAATGAGTAATGCTTGTGGCGCTTAATTTAGTCTCGTCTAAATATACTCTGCTAACCAGCTACTTCCAACTAACTCCAAAAGACAAGAATACAATTTATAATACAATCATTTATTTGATGAATCAGGTCATATACATGCTATAAGATAACTTAATAGGCAACTGCTCCATACAGATAACTGGTTAATTTTTTTATTATAACAGACATAAATACAATTGCATCAATATGAGAAGAATAATTGCTATTCCATACTGATACATGACATCTTCGGCATATATTTCTACATTTCCACTCTAAAGAATTACTATTAAGCATAACAACCAATAATTATTATTATTGTTACAACGGTGAAGATGATTAAGGGGTAACAATATTATTACTTTTGCTACTTTGTGTCTTATTATACTCTTGGGGGTACTAAATCTGTAATTGGTGTATGGTGTGATACCTCTTTGGTTGAATTGGAATATTTCCTGTATAATTGTCTGCCCTAGATCCATATGGTGCCTGTGGTATTTGGGGAACTGAATTTACTTTGGGCCAGATTCAATTAGAATCTCGGCCCGCGATAGATGGGAAAATGTTCGCAGTGCGCATATTCCTGTCTATTACAGTACCCAATTCTTATGTGCACCTCTACGAGGTGCGGATAAAAATAAAAAAAATTGCACAATTAGATACATGCCGCAAAACGCGTGGCTGCAAGGCTAGTTAAATCTGGCCCCTAGATTGCTAAGCAATATGAGTATTGAGATGTAACCTTTTACAATATTGTTATAGTGTTTATATTCTGCTTCCCAAGTGTTACACATAATTTACAATATTGTTATAGTGTTTATATTCTGCTTCCCAAGTGTTACACATAATGTGCCGGATCCAGAACTACGTCCGTCTTCCATAGACAGACATAATTCAATGAACAATAGCTACTGCGCATGCGTAGTAGCTATTGTACGTAATCTGTGTATCGTTTCGATACGTAGATTGCGTATATGCGATCTAAAAGGCCGCATATACGCAATCTATGTATCAAAACGATACGCAGATTACGTACAATAGCTACTACGCATGCGCAGTAGCTATTGTTCATTGAATTACGTCCGTCTATGGAAGACGGACGTAGTTCTGGATCTACCCCATTGTATAAAAAAATAAAACAACAATACTCCTACAGTAAAGTCATATATTTTGTTATTAATGTTATATACTTATTACTCCAGCTCTCCATAGCTAAGAGAGTTATATTACACAGTTTCTATTTTGCCCATAGCTGCAATTTGTACGGTAAATGAAAGCACTAATCTGATTCTCTTTAGAAGATCCACTAAATATATTCCCTATTTTCTTACATTATTGGGAAGGGGTGACCAGTGTACAGAATTTTCTGTGAACCTAAAGAAGCCACAAACCTGGTCTCCACTATTATGGAAGGCCTTCTCACTCTTCTTCCTCATGTTAAGTAGACTACCAGACTTCCTACCAATGAGACATGAGTGAGACAAGTAAGTGGGTTTTCTTACATAGTACATTCATTATGGGGAATGTTTGGTTTTCTATGGTGTTTTTAATGATATTTTCTTCTCATGAAGCAACACAATGTTGGTCTTTTTGTATATTCACTGGTGGAGCAGAGCAATATTAGTGGTAATATGGTTTGTCCAAAAATATGAATATTATTTTATGAGGCAATGGAAGGACTGAATGTCACCTTTTTCCAGTACACACACACAGCCCAAATTACCAAGTGAGAAAAACAGACGTTTGACATTTTTTTTCTTATTTTTGTACCATCGCCTACCGTATACCTTCACATTTTTAAAGTTATAAAACACTTTTTACCCATGATAATTACTATTGTATTTCTATAAAAATAGGCTTACAATAATTGTCCTGAGAAAACACAATGCCCTTAAAAACAAGTCTTGGAAAGTACCCAGATCTTCAGTCTTGATTCACTAATTCACATTAACAAACTTTTTAAACAAGAATTGATTCTAGCTTAAGATGCAGATGAAACTTCATTAACTAAACATAAATATTTTATAGGAGTTTCTGCCATAAACTCAGCAATAAACAAAACCATTAATTGAAGTGAGACAGAGCATAACTCAACCAAGGTATCCACTAGACTGTGGTGTAAAAGGGGTTAAATCATTTACGGCCCCTGGCAGAGAACAGACACAGTTTGACAGTCAATTTCCCGTCAGTAATATATATCCTATGGAGCATGGTTGGCAACATAATAAAACAGACAGAACTTAGAGGAATATGTATGATTCAGATGACATGTATTTTCTAGGTAGCTGAATTTAGAGGCAATAGACTCTGAACACAGTGATGCAAGGTATAGTTTGATAAAATGCTGAATGAACATTATTTGTAACTGTCAGAAAGCACAAATCATTAAATAACAGAATTTGTGTGTGCTGAAGTTCCTTTTTATACGCCAAGTTCATTTCCATGGGCTGATATATATCTCATTCCATCCCCTGTGCATAGACAAAGGAAAATATATGGTGGAATGAACACCCGTTTTTATTAAGAAGCTTAATGGTAAATTAATAGCATATTTCTCTAATACGTCACGTAGCAGTGAATTAAAATGTTAGCTGAGGTAAACAAGGCAAAGCTTTGCAGGAGATAAACAGATGTACAGTGTGTGGTAGAGACCCCATAAATGCCTGGTGACCTTAGTAACAGGCTCTCCAGAGTGGAAAGTGAGGTATGCAGCCATCTAATCACCTTCACCAATCAGTCATGGGACCATAACAGTTCTGATAGTGAAGATGCTCCTTTGGAAACTAAGGACCTGATTCACACTTAAGAACGCGTTAGGTTCCTAAATATAGGCACCTAAATATAGGCACCTAATAGCATTGAAACTCCCTCGACTTCCTGTGACTTATGAGTGCCATAGGGTTCCCTTAACTGTAGTTTCGCATTTCAATGCGTAGGGCATCTATTAAGGAACGTAAGTGCATAACCGCACCTTCGTTGCGTCATTTAAATGCGTCCCTTCATTATCGGCCTATTTACTTATTCATAGAACGCCCATTTCTATAGACTTGAGGTTCGTAGTATATAAGCATGGAATATACGCACTTAAGTCCAACATTAATAGCGTAGAAAAGTTACTACGCTTGCGCAGTCGATCTGTTCTTAAAAATACGCACCTAAAATCAAAAGAATTCTTAGTTGTGAATCAGGTCCTAAAAAGATAGGCATAGCTCTCTTACATTATACCAACATATAATCATAAGTTTGACTGTTTTAATCCTTTCTAAAAAAAAAATCAATATTGAAAACACTTAGGACGCGGATGATTAAATTGTGAAAAAGGAAAAGTGGGGATGATGCCCATAGTACCCAATCAGATTCTAGCTCTCAATTTCCTCTTCGATACTAGGGAATGTCAGCTAGAATCTGATTGGTTCCTATGTACGTCATATTCACTTTTCATTTTACACAGTTTAGCAAATCTAGCCCTTAGAGTCCCTATGCTTCTGCGATCACTAATTGAAATGATCTCTGAAAACCACTTTTATCACATACAGGAAAAAAATATCTTGCTGTCAAAAAGCTAAGGTGACTTGTGTTATACTAATGTCCTTTTCTATATTAACCTGCTCCTAATATTGGTAGAGATGCTGAATGCAATATTTTATTATTATTATTATTATTATTATTATTATTATACTATTGCACCAATATTAATTATTTTTGAGTACAGCATCACAGAGCCATGTGGTATAGATATGATTTGTTTGTTTTAAGTAAATGGTCATTTCTTTCTTTCTCTTACAGACACAGATCCACGTGTCTTGGAGAAGCAAGAACTTCAGCAGCCGACATATGTAGCGTTGAGTTACATCAACAGGTACATTTGTTTTACATTGCTTGATACATTTTATTATAATGACATTTTAGCACCACAAGCAGCATTATTTTGAAGTCACCGTGTCATTATATCAGCGCTGCCTGCAATGAGCTGTGCTGGAGAACTGATTTGGCACTGGTGTGCAGGCTCCAACAAGCAACTAACAAGGTGGTGACTGATTCTGGAGCTGTACTGTGCAAGGGCTGAGCCACGTTGTGGAGTGGTGAAGCCAGATTTATGATCTCAAGAGAACGGCTTTGCTGCTGTACTAGAATGATTGGTAATATTAGGGTTTTTAGAAATCAGTCAAACAAATATCCCTTTGTTGTCTCTGTCAAATCACTTGTCTCTGTCAACCATAGTTACAGCAAAAAGGACCCAACTGAATGATTTAATTTTGTCCTTGTACATGAGAATAGTTTATTAGATATATAATACTTGGGCACAGTATAAAGCTGGGTACATACTAGAGGTTTTTCTGGCAATTATGGTGTAGATCACATGATAAATGACTGTTTAAACAGATATCTTACCAGTGTTTACTGTCCAAAAATGCTGTGGAATTGTGTGATCGCTTTATTGGGTCTAACTTTCACGATCAACAATGTGCTGGTGTCAGCAGTACTTCAATCCATTCTTCTTTCACTTCCGGCTTTAGGTCAGGATTGTGGCCATCATAGTGGGCGTTGCAATGGGGCAGTGAAGGGGCATGTCGCCTCCTCCATAACATGAAGGGGCACCACGGTGGAGGTTGTCGGGGGAGGAGTGCCATCAGAGGATTGCACAGAGACAGTGCTGAGTGACATTGGTGTGACCCCAAGGTCATGTCAGCATCATTCACTGAGCAGAGAGCGCACTGATGGGAGGGTAAGCCCCACCTAGGGGAGAGGAGGTCACCAAGGGGATTATGTAAGAGAAAAAACAGATCTTTTGGCAAATCAAGTGTAGTGTGTACTGTGCGGCAGCATCGTGAGGATATTCTTGACCTCAAATCTGGAGTAAAATTATTTTAAATGATCTGATTGCTTTAAAAGAAGCCAGTGTGTATCCAGTTTATGTATACTAGCATACATACACTGTATACGGGATCAAAATGTTAATATCCCACTCTAAATTTTCAATTGGTGTTGGTTCTTTCCAAATATTATCTAGACAGTAAAGCTGTGAACATTGATTGCCTATCCCAGTGGTTCCCAAACTTTCTCAGTTCGAGGCACCCTTAGGGTCTCCATATATTTTTTTCAATGCACCCCTAAGACAAAAACAGAATAGAATACAATAGGAAATGGAAACATTCCGAGGCACCCCGGTGAGAGCATCGCGGCACCCCAGTTTGGGAACCACTGGCCTATCCGTATGTATTCAGAAGAAGCAGAATATCTTTTTATACCCAATACAAGACTCATGCACTCTGTGCACACACACACAATCAACTGTTCTGTTTATTTACAGCCCTTAACTGATGGGCATATAACAAGTGCACACCTAAGCCAGGTACATTAAATTGTTTTACTATGGATTAAAGACACCATTGTAATTCACATTTTTATATCTCTTATTTATTTATTATTTATTAACAAGCTTTTATATAGCGCTATCAGATTACATAGCGCTTTACAGAGAATATTTCACATTCACATCAGTCCTTTCCCCATTGGAGCTACATTAGAAACGCCTTTGCTGACATTTATACTAAGGAACCAATGATATCTGTGCTTCCTCGATCAGTTTGGTTACTCTTCATGCATGATCCACAAAACTTGCAATAGATGAAAATGCAGCTCAAATGAGGTTTAAAACTGTAGTGAGGAAACTGTTAGAATTTAGCATTTTAGGTTGAAGTTTAGGAACCATTTTTTCCTTATAAGAGATTGGTGAAATAGAGGAAGTTTTTGGACTCTCAATAAGAGCTAGTTCAAATTTCTGACATGAGACAGAGACTAATGGATCAAAGCCACACATCTCTCATCAGATAATAATTCCTGCTTCTTCCCATTTTTATGCTTGCAACTATACTGATCATGTGTTTTTATTCACCATCCAAGATCACTACATAGTGCTATGTGAGCTCTCGGCAGAAAGCAAAAGACAAACATAAGATGATAAATTCAAACAAGATGTGTAGAAATGGCTCCTTGGTAAGGGAAAAGGGAAACATTTCGTGTTGCAGAAAGATTTACGTATTAGAATTTATTCTCTATCCCTTTTATCAGATATTAGGTTCACTAAAATGTAACTTTCTTGAAAAGGGTAAAAACATGTCTTTCTCTTTTATATCTCTGTAGTAAAGATCAAAAAGATGATATTAAGAACAAAAGAGTGTGTGTTAGAAAGTATTCCACTAGTTAACACAATAATGATCATTATATGCAACGTAACCAATTCTGAACAGGCACTTTGCTTTTGAAGGAGTATTTCAATGTATTTATGGATCTTAAATGCATTTAAAAATTTTTTTTTTGGGACATTTAAGCACTTGGGCACATTGTATGTTGGAAAGTTGTTTTCAAAAGTCTTGGCTCTAGTAAACCGCGGCTCAAAGATTTCCTGGAGCTGGATTGGAGAGATGGTGGTGGGGCAGGCTCCATTTCTAAGGCCCATTACAGATGTACTGCCACACTTACAGATTTACTGAGCTGCGGGTTTGGAAAAGTGGAGATGTTGCCCATGGCAATCAATCAGAATTTAGATGACATTCTCTAGTATGTCAAAAGAAAGTGAGAGCTAGAATCTGCTTGGTTGCTATGGACAACATCTCCACTTTTCCAAACCCGCAACTTAGTAAATCTGGCCCTTAATGTTGATTAGCAGCTGCTGTCTGTTACATGTGCCTTGCTGTAGTTGGTCTCCCACTGTCTGAGAAAACATTTACTTGTTGTCTGGGTTGGACACTAGAGACCAGATCTTAAGATCCGCTCACATTGCATTTCAAGCTCTGAATGCAGCACCCGCAGATCCCTGCTGTGTCCACGTATTCCTGTGAGTGCTTTGGAGACCTCTCCCATTTCAGATCGCAAGAACCTCCCTTAATATTTCAGATCCTTTCGTACTCAAAATAGCAACAGATCGAATTCGCTTGTCACTCTGCCACCCAAATCCCTGTCGCGCAACCCATCCCGTATTTAGATGTCATTGGAAATGTGGGAAATAGGATGTTTGGATCCGTTGCTTTTGTGTTCCGTTTATGGTGCTAGACGCAAGCCGTTTGCGTAAGACCCTTTCATGTAACATGTGCGCATGCGTGTGCCAGATGTTACGCAACAAATCTCCATGTGGACAGAACTCTGTTCCATCCACAAGAAGATCCGTACGATGTAATGGAGCCAGGGTTTGCCATGCAGATATGGCAAATGGGGCAGCGATAAGCAGATCTGTACAGACCTTCATTCATATGGACGCAGATCCGTGCAGTAAAGTTAAAGTTTGGTTATGGACACAGAAGTATGATAGAAGGGAGTGACAGAAGAGTTCATACCCCTCTTCTGTGCATAGTTCTAAACCCCCGCACCTACCGCAAGCCTTGATCCAGTCCATTAATATGTCTGTGCATGTGAATATGTTACTCATAAAAACTGTATGGTCAGATAAAAGCATAAGCATCCTTGATTTGCGTTGTCAGTGCTTTTTCTGGGGGGTTGGTGTGTGTCGACCACAAGAATCAATGACATCTTTGTCTAATGACACTGCAGTCATCATTTGATAAAAATCGGACACAGTGAAAAGCCATTAGACATGCATCCTAATGCATTGTCATGTATATTGTTACCATTATTGTACTATATTAATCATTTTTAATGGTTATATTTAGGACTGGCTTTGAACATAAGTTTTCACTTTTGTATTGCATGCTACATTCATTTATAAACAATGAACACAGGTTTGATTTTGAAATGCTTGGTCATAGAATAAGGTATGACAACTAAAGTGGCTATGAATGGATAGATACGCAAGGTTTGCTGAGCAATGTGTGCTTAAGAAATTGTAATAAATGTATGTCTTTATACTGAACCTACTTTACTATGTTGGAGCCCCAGCTTGGAATTACTTCTAAAAGTTTAATTAGTTAATACCCGAGGGCTATGGCTGAAATCTGTTTCAGCTCAGGAAAAGTCTCATTTAAAGTTTGTAAAATTAAAGGTTTCCATTTTAATATATAATATTTAAAGCTAACACAATAGCCAGACTTATATTAAAAGAAAATAAAGTGCATGGGTTAGGTAAATATTCAAGCACTTTGGTTGTCTAACATAAAGAAAGTGACACAATTAGTCACTGCTTTATGGTAATGAATATTTGTAAAGTTTACTATTTTATATAATTAGGTTTATGCTGCCATCTTAATCAGGGTTGCTGACTTTCAAAAGCTTCCCTCTGGGAGATCCCGGAGGGAAGCCATAGATGCATGCAGGGGCTGGGCTTAAGGGCATCATTAAGCCCCACCTCTTGACTATAAATTACCCATTCAGGGTTTCATAGGGATGGGGGAGGGGATTGTGGACGCAATTTGCATCATTAAGTCCCTCCCTGTCCCTAGCAACACACTAGGGTCACATCACTCACAGTTATGATCCCATATTTTAGGTTAGATAGAATATACATCTTTTCCCAATGTTTACTTCAGAAAGTCTATTAAATATTTCTTTCACTATTGTATCATAATTAATTTTTTAATTTTTTAGTTATGTATACATATTGCATATGCACTTTATTCAGAGTGCAATAATCACGTGACACTGCTTGATATCTACTGTTACCTTTCATATGCATTTGCACTTTATTCTAAGTGCAATATATTCCATTATTCATTATTATTTATTTCATTTTATCAATTCGGTCCACCTAAAATTAGATGCAGTTTTATTTAATAATTATATGACTATTTAATATATGTTTACTATATCTGTGATTTCATTGATTCACCTAATGATTTATGCAAATGAACGAGCATTCATGTTAAAATATGCAACATTCAATTATATACCATTTCTGTATATTTTACATTTAATAGCACTTTATCTTTAGCACAATTTCTCACTTATGGCACTTTATTTATTTATACATTACTGTTATTTAGTATTTGATGATATATCTCTGTATCCATTTGGGTCAGACGCATGTTTTTTTTTCAATTTGTTTCCTTTCCTACATATCCCAGAGAGGGGAAGAAAACTACTTCTCCATCATTGTGTGCCCCCCCACTAATTATTGTATTAGGGTCTTACTACTATAACTGACACTTCCCACTGAGGGGCATCTAAGCGCTTTGAGGGTACTCCCATACTGTTTATTTATTAAGTCATTTTTTGGGGAACTGAGACACCTCTAGGAAGTACCTTCAGCAGCATTAGATATTACTGCGCAGATTACCTTCTATATTTTTCCTTTCATACACTAGTAAACTAGTATTGTCAGGCAGGGGGGCAGGACTTGAGGCCATGGTTTAATGGAAACCACGAGCCTCAAGTCCCTTGTGGGAGATTTGCTGGCTCTCCCGGGAGAACTGCCCGAATTTATGGAGTCTCCCGGACATTCCGGAAGAGTCGGCAACTATGATCTTAATAAATCCTCCTGCTGATGCGCCTATGCTTTGACAGTTCCTCTTTTTAGTCTTTTTAGTATCCTACATATTTATATTCATAAAATGAGCTTAGTTTTTTTCAGCGACTTGGTATTTTGCCAGCTCTATATAACTTCAGAATGTGCACTGCAAAAAGGTTGGTACCCATATTGCACCCAAACAGCTTGACTAGCTGCAGGGGTCAGGGAGAAGATTCTCCCCAGCCTCTATGACTGTAGGTTAAACACAGGCAGAATGGCTGGGGAGAATCCTCTCTGCCTCTCAGCTGTCAGTCACGCAATTTTATATTCAGCTTTTCAGGTCAGATACAGTTTGTTTGTTGCACTGCTACCTTTAGACATCATACATTCTCTTTCTCATGTCAGGTGCATATATATGTGATGAGAGGGAAGCAGTAGAAAGTAGAGAACAATAATTGAATTTCTATTTTCTTTTTTCAACCTGGTGATTGCAGTTTGTAATGCTATGGTGTAAACAACTAATTTAGCAAAAGTGCAGCCGATATCACAACGTTGGCATTATCATTGCCAAAATCTTTAAAATTACTTTCTAAAAAATATATATATTTTCTCATTCTGTCCCGGCTCTGGCCTGCTCTCTCCTCTGCTCTATCCTCGTGCTCTCCTCTGCTCTGTCCACTCTCTCTCCTCTGCTCTGTACACACTCTCTCCTCTGCTCTATCCTCACTCTCTCCTCTGCTCTGTCCAAACTCTCTCCTCTGCTCTGTGCATGCTCTCTCCTCTGCTCTGTCCACGCTCTCTCCTCTGCTCTGTCCACGCTCTCCTCTGCTCTATCCACGCTCTCTCCTCTGCTCTGTCCACGCTCTCTCCTCTGTTCTGTAAACGCTCTTTCCTCTGCTCTGTATACACTCTCTCCTCTGCTCTGTCCACACGCTCTCCTCTGCTCTGTAAACGCTCTTTCTTCTGCTCTGTATACACTCTCTCCTCTGCTCTGTCAACTCTGCTTTGTCACACTCTCTACTCTGCTCTGTACATGCTCTCTTCTATGCTCTGTCCACGCTCTCTCCTCTGCTCTGTAAATGCTCTTTCCTCTGCTCTGTATACACTTTCTCCTCTGCTCTGTCCACACTCTCTCCTCTGCTCTGTACCTGCTCTCTTCCAGAAGAAGCCTGTCACCACTTTAGCACCAACAGGTTTACTGTTGGCGCTCTAAATGCAGCGCTAACAATTTACCCCTGGTATTTGTCCGCTTGTGAATCTGCTACCTCTTTGTTCAATGAATGAAGCAATAATATTAGTTCTTAGATTTTATCAAGAGGTCCCAGATAAAGCAGGTAAATCTGTATGTGAGGCTTGGAGGTTCGGTTTACACTGTCAACTCCCCTGTGACTGTTCTACAATGTATTTCAAACACTTAGAAATTGTTCTTTTTCAAGTGGTGGGGGATGATATAGTTTGAAAATACTTAACACAGAGCTGTCCAATGAGGTGGCTCTTTTGCAGGTATTTAGCTCATCATCATCTTATGTTATTTGTCAACAAAACAAAAAACATTCCTATTTGTATTTACCTCTACCAACTGTGCACATATATACATTGGAGAGGGCATAGCAAGATGAATCTTTAGAGCTGAGAAAAGTCATAGAAATAATATCCAAAGGGAAATGGTAAAGTTACCTTATCCATTTAAAAATCATATTCAGAACTCCTAGGTATAATGGACCTGATTTACACTTAAGAGTAAAATTTACTTACCTATATATACGCACACGGAAAAACTGCAATACCGATTCAGAGAACATTAAGAACCCGGTTAACCCCTCCCCCTGTGTCAGGAGAGCAATCTAAGGATGTAAGTCCTTCGGGCCTGATCCAGACCTACGCTTGGGTGTGTTTTTACGACGGGCATAAGCGTAAAAAAGGCCATTTGTACTTACTGTGCATGGGCAGGGCAGATGTTACGCTCATGATACGCTCTGAATTTCGGAGCGTATGGGCCTTGATCTTAACACCTTCGTAAATACGGTTGAGGGGACGTGCCTGCCATACGAAATCCGTAAATACGCACCGAGGGCGGGGTGTCATTTAACTCATACAGTATGGGCGTGCTAAACGTCGTAACTACACATTGAGCTTACGGACGCCCGCGGTTACGATTAGAAAAGTCAGGGTAGGGTTTGCTGGGCGTAAGAAAGCAAAACTAAGTACGACCAAGGGGAGTGTCGAGGGGAGTGCATCTGAGGAACGCTGGTGTAAATATGCTACGCACATGAGCGTTTCGTGAGCGTAGGTCTGGATTAGGCCCTTCCTGTGTATAATTAGGTATGTGCGGACTTTAATAGCTGTGAATCAGTTGTTCGTTTAAAATTGCTTATGATTCAAAGAAACGTAACAAAACGCACTGATTAGGATTTAGAAAACAGCATGTACTCTCATTAGCATATGTAAGCAAATGTAACCATTAAAAATACAACTGGAAATAAGAATAATTATGACATAATTTACAATACACATAAACGCCTACTGCATGAAGTTAGAAATACAATGATCCACTACTTTCATAAAACAATAAAAAAATAAAAACAACCAATACAGTCAAAGATAAGTAAATGTAATGGTGTTTATTCTCAAAATTTTAAATAAAAAAAAATGCCATAAAAAAAACAACTATAGTCATATAATGGCACCTTTACAGGGTTAAAATCTTGAACAAAATGTAAAATCAGCCTAGGATTAAATAAACAAGCTTTAATTTGTTTCATCTAAAAACACACCTCCATTGATTATAAACACACAGCAGGTATGGGCTGAACTAAGTAGAATATGCATGGCCTCATAGCAAACAATACGGTTCTTCAGTAAGTTAGTTTATGCAAGGTATTCCTACTTGTGAATCAGTCCTTACTCTGTTGGAACGCTCATACTGGTGCATAGATTGTGTGTATGACCTTCTGTGCATAGTAGTAGGTCATGTCCTAATACTCCGCACTTAAGAAGCTGAAGCTTCTTAAGTGTGAATCCGGTCCTAGGTGCTTTTCTGTAGATGAAACGTGATTTATCAATGATAATAGCTTTTGCTAGCACTGTTAAAATAATGTTGTAGCGCTGTATCTTTTTCTTTTTGGGGGTATAAACAATTTAAACTTGCTTAGGATAAATATTAGGATATTTTAAATCTTAAACTAAATCTTGAGTCAAATAGGGTCTAGAGCTAAAAAAAAATTAAATACTGGGCAGATTGGATGGCTCAAATAACTTTTATCTGCCACCTCACATGTTTTTTTTGTTTAGAAGGGAGTAACTCTATGGGCCAGATTTACTAAGCTGCAGGTTTGGAAAAGTGGAGATGTTGCCCATAGCAACCAATCAGATTTTACTTCTCATATAACTATTGCATACTAGAGAATGTCAGCTAGAATCTGATTGGTTGCTATGGGCAAATCGGGCCCTATATATTTTTATCCATTCAATAGTGGTATCAATTGTTTATTCTTTGTATCGTTTTCCAAGGAATTTGTGTTCCATCTGGGTGGCTTGAATGTTAAAAAGTGTAAATTTTTTAACAGTTTCTTCTGATTCTGTGAAATTGTCCAAGAGGAATTTTCTGTAGCCATTTGTTACCATGGCGGCTGCCAATTGGGATATATAGGATTGTATCTGTTGGGTGAATTAAGTTCATTATAATTTTTCTTCCTTAATATACACAAAATAATAAAAAATACCATGGTTTTTGTTAAGAGGGTGATAAGGGTTTAGACCTTGGGGATAATGCATAGTTTGGGAGTAACAGCAATATCGGGGTTGGTTATTTTTCTCCATGCAGGAAAAAATTATTTTGTTTTCTCATTGCAAACAAATATTAAACACCTCAACTTTAAATTTGTCTGCATAGTTTAAACTTGCCTCCTTCAGCAGTTGTTGAGGTGTATATATGCACATTTTTTTGCTGTTACTCTCAAACTGTGATATAATCCCTCTGAGTCCTGATGCTTTGCCCAAATTTAAGGCCTAATTGGAAAATGTATATAACTTATGAAAACTTCTAGAGCCACTTCCAAACAGAGTGATCAATCTTTTATGGAACTCGCCATCTAGGAATCACAAGACAACCTAAGATAGACTTGTCTATTGTTATTCAGAAAATTTCTCATAGCAACACAGACAAACAGTATAGTTGTAAAAAGCTCATATAACTTTTGAACACCAGTTAGAAAACTTGCCATGAAGATGCACTATTTAGGCCTGATTCAGACTTAAGAAGGAGCTTAAAATTAAAAGAGGACAGTTACTCCTGGGCTAAACCATGTTAATTGTAGGGGAGTCATATTTCATCTGTTGAGAACAGTATTAGAATTGAGAAATGGCATTTCCTAGCAGAAGTCTAACAGTGTTATAGTAAAGCTGGTCAGTATCTGTGTGTAGTAAGAATTCCCTGCATGCAAAGAATACAATTAACTTGACTCCCCCTGAAAACAACATGGTTTAGCCCAGGTGTAACTTTCCTCTATTAATTTCAAGCTCCTTCTTAAGTCTGAATCAATCTCTTTATATTTATTAATATTATTAATGTCAGTTATATTGATTCCAAATGGTCAGGCAGCATCCCTTGTTGCAGCGATATTTCATGTGGGCAGAAATATTCACCTGCCAGATTACAGGAAACAATGTCTCTCACCACCATGGTGAGAATGAAGAAGATCTCTCTCTTTTCTTTATACAATCCTGATTTACTAGAAGCCTCCTTCACAAAAATATTTGTGTATACTGGCAAAAATGCAATAAAATCTGTTGGAGTACTATAAAGCCTATGTATAAATGGTATTTATTTGTCCTTTAAATGTTGATGTATGAATGGTTTTTCTCTCCTGTACTTTTGACCTTTGCATTCTGTTTTTTTTATTTATTTAGTTTTTTACTCGTTCAGTTATAGCTGCTGTGTTACTATAAAAATTGCTGTAGAATGAAAGCAACTAACATTATAAGAGTGAAACTTGTTTTCCTATATACAATTCAAAATAAATTCATTAGCAGAGATGCTTATAGCTTCTTATGGGCTCATATTTAGGATTTATGTTTCCTTGGCAGTCTGTCTTCAGAGTGCACATTCTCTTTGAAGGGCACATAAAACTTATTTAAACACTGCAGTACCTCTTGTAATATTTTAGTATTTCTATAAATTGTGTGGCACTAAAGTATAAAACAAGCCTCTAGTTTTGTAGCCCTCTACCCCTGGAGCCATATAATCTGTATGCAGGTAGACTTTGTAAAAATCAATAGCCTGAAACACAAATATAGGTGGTTTACACATAAAGAATGAGAAATAAGTAAAAACTAAGGCACTGCTAAACATGGTGCAAATTGCTTCATATGAATGAAAAGTAAGTTTTGAAGTTATGCTGCTTTAGTAAGTAATTTTATATGATATTAACAAATTTATTATGTATCACACATCTACAGTTAGACAGCTTTTTGTACAATTTATTAAGAAAATGATAAGAGTGATCTTGCCACTTTATTAACTGGACAAGGGAGACACTGGACATGCTTGGGTTGTTCAAAAACACATTTAGGGCCAGATTTACTAAGCTACAGGTCTGGAAAAGTGGAGATGTTGCCAATAGCAACCAATCAGATTCTAGCTGACATTCTCTATTATGTAAAAAGAAAGTTAGAGCTAGAATCTGATTGGTTGCTATTGGCAATACCTTCACTTTACCAAACCCACAGCTTAGTAAATCTGGCCCTTGGTCTTCTAGCATGTTAACAAATTGTAAGCAAATTAATTATACACTTCTATTACTTAACTACTATCCATATTCTACTAACAAAATGGCTAGCTTGCTTACCAGGCAAAGGTGTCTGTTCTCTGTGTAGCCTGACGTTGAGCAGGTGTCTGCAAGTCACTTTAGTGGGTAAACGTATCAAAGAAAATTGACTGATTTATTTTGATTTTATGAGTATCTTTCTAAAAATATTTGTCTTTTGTGTTTTTGGACTAGTTTCAATAATGAATTAGTGCATTTCCAATTACAGTTTTATTTATGTCTTCAGTGGCTAGGTTTCTTTCAAATGAAATGTATGTTGGTCCCTCAGAGACATTTAAAACCGCTTACTCAGACTATTTGGCTGGCTTAGATAGCTTAATTGCTGTTAGTAAGAAAGTAAAGCCTTTTCAGATTTTGGACTCATAGTGGTGTATTTTATGTTATGGTTATGTAGGGAATCTGCCACAAAATATTTTCTACAGTTGTTTTGTTCCTCACCAGTTGAAAGTGTATCATACAAGATTAGAAAAATGTTATACATTTGTCACAAGAGGATCATAGGGGATCCTTCAATTGAGTGTTCCAAAACACATGAGCCTAACCCTTCTGCTTAAGTACTTGTACACCAAGCTTATTTAAAGCCAGGTTTAGCCCCTCTGAAAATGTGGATAGTTGAAAAACATAAATGTTTCCACCCTAGAATTACCAACCTCCTACAATAAAGGGAACTCTGCACCTCACAGACATCCAGTTTTGTGAATGTGCTTTTGTGTAAAATTCGGAATTCAGTGTGTCTTATGTGGCTGTCTCCAATGCACTGTAAATGCCATATTTATTAATCATTTTTTTTTATTTTTCTTCTGTAAACCTTTATATACTCTACTTTATTATCTTTTCCAAGATTTCAGTGTATATAGAGACTATTCTGCCATAAATTTTGTACAGTGATGCAGTGGTTTATAAAATACGCATTTACATCTGACAGGTGTTTGCCAACACAACTGAACAATCCAAGGGCCAGATTTACTAAGCTGTGCATTTGGAAAAGTGAAGATGTTGCCCATAGCAACCAATCAGATTCTAGCTCTCACTTTCCTATTACAGTCTAGAGAATGTCAACTAGAATCTGAATGGTTGCTATGGGCAACATCTCCACTTTTCCAAACCCGCAGCTTAGTAAATCTGGCCCCAAGAGTCTGTCCTGTGTCAGATTACAAAACATACATTTTTAGGTACAGTATATCACACCAATGAAAAGCTAAATAAAGTTTCCAAATGAAAGAACATATCAAACATGATCGAGGTTTAGTCAGTCATACTGGATGTTCTACATCGTGTCATCTGACTGTTTTGGGTAAATATGATAGAAAGATATTATGTAGGACAGTCACCCAAATCAGAATTCAGAAAGCAAAAGAGAATGGTTTGAGACGAGACACTGGACTTTTCTGAAGGAAGTTATGCAGATCTAAATTCCACAGGAAACCTATGAAATGACATCTAAAGGTAGCCGTTAATAGAATGTGCAACCATTCAGATCTGGGAGAACTGGAGATGAAATCTCCCCTGAAGCTATGGAAAGTGCTTTAACTTTATTGCAGTCATTTTAAGAGCTATGGGGTAGATCCAGGCCTAAGTGCTTGTTACATTTCATCGTGTAACGTATTTACGCTAGCGTATTTTCTATCCATTCCCCTAGGCACTCCCCACGCTCGTACGTACTTTGGCCGTTTTACACTTCCCAAACCCAACCTTAACTTATCAAAGCGTAAGTACTGACATACATAATGGATCCACGTACATAACGGCCTAACCCGGCCCATACTGTACGATTTACCTGCCTCCCTCCACCTACCAAACGTAACTACTGGTGTCATATAGATGCCCCTGCCGCTTCGTTCGTAGTTACGCTGAGGGTGCGTACGTTTAGAGTTACGTGGAGTAACATCTGCCGCGCTCATGCTCAGTAAATACTAATGGGCGATTTTACGTCAGCGGCTAGCGTAAAATCACTAGCACACGTAGGTCTGGGTCTGGCTCTATGCCACCAATGCTCAAATTTCTACTTTTCCAGTAGACAAATGACATTAATTAATATTTATTCCAAATTTAGTGTTAGTTTCAATCCCCACATGTTAAGCTATAGCTGTAACTGTGACATATATACTGCAATTACCTAATATGATCTTGTGACAGCAATTACTAAAGGTCACGTTAGATATACAAAAACACCATATTTACATGTGTCAGGTATGAGGAATCACCTTCAGCAGTAGCCTTGTTCTTATGAGTGAATGGGGCCTACGCTGTAATCATGTAATTGATTTGAAAAGCTTTTAATAAGTAGTTGTTAGGTTAATTAGCTGTATCTTTGCATTTTTAAACTGAACTTGAATCAGATCATTTATCATAGAAGCTGAAAGCTGTCTGAATCACACAACACATGCACTTTAATGATGAAAACCTATTAAGTGCTGTTTTTATCTATATATAATAGGTATCCACTATTTACAGGTAGAGTAATATTTCTTCACAGCCAATTATAAAAAAAATATGGGATTGACAGTACCATATCTGAATAGTCTGCCCGTCGTTTCTATTGGCAATATAAGAAGAGAACAAAATGTCAGGAATTGCATCTGTACTGCTTGCTTGTATTTGTATTTATTTATTGATTTGTAAGTTATAGAGCTTGTTTTAGGTATAGAGATGGTAAGTTTTAAAAGACTTGTATATTATTTATCCAACTAAGCTAAATAATATTCTTAAAATATATCAGCGTTTATGTTATACTAATGCTAACTAAACACGGCACGATTAACTACGGAAGCGTTTGACCAATCAACTTATTGGGAAAACAAAGCAAACTGTGTCCATAGTGTACATTAATATTGTAGGGGAGGTGTTGGTTTGTACAGTGGAACACACCCCTTAAAGTTTTACTTGCTGTCGCCTATTAAGTGGAAAGACAGAGCCTGGATAATGTCTTCTACGTCTACTGTAGTTATTAAGTGGAAAGACAGAGCCTGGATAATGTCTTCTACGTCTACTGTAGTTTCTATAATTAAGGCACTACACCAGAAAGTTAATATACATTCCCAGGGTTATATTCATTTACATTTTGCTGAAAAGAGAAAGGTCGCTTCATGGTATAGCATCATATCCTATGGTAAGCAATACAGACATGGTATAGCATCATATCCTATGGTAAGCAATACAGACATGGTATAGCATCATATCCTATGGTAAGCAATACAGACATGGTATAGCATCATATCCTATGGTAAGCAATACAGACATGGTATAGCATCATATCCTATGGTAAGCAATACAGACATGGTATAGCATCATATCCTATGGTAAGCAATACAGACATGGTATAGCATCATATCCTATGGTAAGCAATACAGACATGGTATAGCATCATATCCTATGGTAAGCAATACAGACATGGTATAGCATCATATCCTATGGTAAGCAATACAGACATGGTATAGCATCATATCCTATGGTAAGCAATACAGACATGGTATAGCATCATATCCTATGGTAAGCAATACAGACATGGTATAGCATCATATCCTATGGTAAGCAATACAGACATGGTATAGCATCATATCCTATGGTAAGCAATACAGACATGGTATAGCATCATATCCTATGGTAAGCAATACAGACATGGTATAGCATCATATCCTATGGTAAGCAATACAGACATGGTATAGCATCATATCCTATGGTAAGCAATACAGACATGGTATAGCATCATATCCTATGGTAAGCAATACAGACATGGTATAGCATCATATCCTATGGTAAGCAATACAGACATGGTATAGCATCATATCCTATGGTAAGCAATACAGACATGGTATAGCATCATATCCTATGGTAAGCAATACAGACATGGTATAGCATCATATCCTATGGTAAGCAATACAGACATGGTATAGCATCATATCCTATGGTAAGCAATACAGACATGGTATAGCATCATATCCTATGGTAAGCAATACAGACATGGTATAGCATCATATCCTATGGTAAGCAATACAGACATGGTATAGCATCATATCCTATGGTAAGCAATACAGACATGGTATAGCATCATATCCTATGGTAAGCAATACAGACATGGTATACCTCACATCCTATGGTAAGCAATACAGACATGGTATACCTCACATCCTATGGTAAGCAATACAGACATGGTATACCTCACATCCTATGGTAAGCAATACAGACATGGTATACATCACATCCTATAGGCTCTGCCTATTAATCTCTCAGACTTGACTAAGTCACAGTTAATAAAAAGATACAAATATGTGTGGAAAATTGACTGCCTTCTGTAACTGAGCATACACATTCCTGTGGGTAGAATGCCAGTATCTGCCCCTGCTAGATCTATTGGTGTTCCTTACCCAAATTTGGACACCTTTTGAGATTTTGTGGCTCAGATGCATTGCGGGGTTCAAGATGATGCTCTTACCAAAAATCTTATACCTCTTCAGATCTATTCCTTACCTATTAACAGCAGAGACAGCTTCATTTTACTCCACCCAGTCTTCTATTATGCATAGCTTTAGGAAATATGGTGTGGTGGAAAGGGATCTCATTTTGGTATGGATATTTGTTGGAATATTTGTGATTTGCCTGAGACCATTACACAGCTTTGTTGGGAAGAGGATTTGACACACCCCGGCATGATTTCCCAGTGTAATACATCTTAGTGCATCTCAAGATACACAAATCATATAGAAATGTTAGTGAAATTAATTAACAGAACATACCTATCCACTGAGTTTAGGCCGTGCAGGCGAAGTTTTGTTGGAGGCGGTGTGGCTTAGTAGGTGACATTTACCATGTTTCTGGGATTGGCCACATATTAAGGCCCTATGGCAAGAGGTTTTCCAACTAATCAATACCATTTTTAAATTGAAGATGTCACCAATATCACAACTGGCCCTTGTGAGGGTTAGAACAGTTATAACTATTATTTCTTGGATGATATCTTAATAGCTATGAAGACTGCAATAGCACAATACTGGAGATCACCCAACTTGCCCACCCTTGCCAAACTTGTATTCCTCCCTGGTGTCCTTTGTATGCTGTGCCATTTGTGATTAATGCTCACTTATATGTTAATAACTGCAGTGCACTTTTGTTTCCCCGACCGCCCCTTTTTTTCTGTATACCTTATTTTACTTGTTTTTCAATTAAAAAAAGGATTGATTTAAAAATAGCCAACAGATTGTGTGGAAATGATCATATTTCATGATGGCATAAAATGTATATGCGAAAGTCAGCCCTAAAATGTTCATAACCTTTTTTTCAATTTACAAATAAAAACCCTCTTGGTCCCCAAAATGGAATGATTTATTTTGGTACAGTTAAAAAAAATTTTTTTTAAACTGTAATTTTTTTTTAATCAGTCTCCTGTGCACATGAGAAGAAAAATGTATCATTATGTGTTTCTTTCCACAACACTGCATTAGAAAAATATTTTCTTGAGAACATGACAAGTTTCTGTATGGAAATGTTGCTGTTTGAGGGAAAGTTAATTTGTTTGCATTAGTGAAACCCTGTACTTCTAATTTAATGCATCTTCTATTTAATTAGTTTACACTTCAGTAGTTTATGTCACTTTTTCCTAATTAAAATAGCCCTCTCGTTCTTTATTCTACTTGCATTCATAAGACACTTATGTGTTTGTTTTAAATTTAATTTAATCCTTTATACTTTACTCAGAAATATGAAATTGTGTAATATTAATATTAAACCTAACAAATGTATTCAGTATGAAGGTCCGGATTCACAGTTACGTAGTTTTTTGTTTTCAGAATTGAGCTAGTATGTATGTATAGTAGCTTATTTATGCTATCTACGTATCATTTCTGTACGTAGATTGCGTAAGTGCAGTCTAAAGACCATGCATAGTAGCGCAATTCATAAAACAACATACGTAAGACGAAAACTACGTAACTGTGAATCTGGAACAATATCTTTATCACACACTCCTGTATTTATTGTCTAGGGGCTGTTTTCTAGTGATGCTCTTGTCGGGCCCTTCTTTAATCCAGTCATTCATCCATAAAATTCATCTTATAACAAAAGTGTATTCCCTACATTACTGCAGCTAGAGAGCACATAATTATTTATTAACTAATCAAAGTATGACACCATCAAGTGTAACTCTAAATTATAGAGCATCACATTACCTCTTACTTCTAAATCTCTGTCTAATGTTCCACCCAACATAGTATTTTATCGTTTACATCAGAAGTTCTAAAAATTATATAAATTGGACTTGTGTCTTACAGCGCTGAGGTCATGAGTTCGATTCCCAGACTAGGCCTTATCTGTCTGCAGTTTGTATGTTCTCCCTATGTCTGCATGGGTTTCATCCAGGTGCTCTGGTTTCTTCCCACACTCCAACATGCTGATAGGTTAATTTTCTGCTGAATAAATTAACCTGTGTGTGTGTGTGTGTGTGTGTGTGTGTGTTAGGGACCGTAGTATGTAGCTCCAATGGGACAGGGACTAATGTGAATGTGAAATATTCTCTGTAAAGTGCTAGGTAATCTGATGGTGCTATATAAAGAACCTGTTAATATATAAGTAAGTTAATAAAATAAGTGGTTAAATACCTTGTGATAAATTCCACAATTTTTCAGATTACCATCTTGAAGAGATTGAATTGTTATAAAACAATTAATTTTTGTAAACATCACAATGTGTAATCCAGTTTTTCTATCCCTCCTAGTGCGTTCCAGATATTTTACAGCAGACTGACTGTGTTACATGGCACACAGCTAAGGAACAAACTGCTGTGGATGCTTTGTATACTCTGCAAGTGGCCCTCACTTAGAAACTCCATTCCAGATCTCAGCAGGCAGGCCTCATGCTGTACACATCTGTACACAGACAAGATGTCATAAATTGCTTTCTTTTCAAGTCTCTCTTATAGGAAGGAAGTCATATATTTATACACATTTCTTCCAGTACATTACACTTCTAAATATGGTATAGTTTACTAAAAAGCATAGCTTACTGTAGCTCAGCTGAAGTAATAAAACACATATTATCAGTTTACCAACATCTGCACATTACTGTAATGGTCTTGTCTTTTACAGGTAAGGGAAATTACAATAGCAACAATTGGGTTTCACAGTTACTGAATTGAGCATAAGGTCCAAATCAAAATAGTTTGTGATGTAGGAAGGTAGGATTAAAAAGAGTATAAATAGGTGGATTTTGATAGGGAGTAAGGCTGAAATAATATGTTGGTTGTGAGTACCAGGAAGGTTATGACATTAGCAGTAGGAACACACATAGAATATTGTCAGGATTGTGACATGAACTAAAAGCTTAGAATAATATATTGTGTGTGATGGAGGGTGAGTAAAGAGAGGCAGGGAGGTAGGTGTAAGGACAGAATAATGGGCCGGATCCAGAACTACGTCCGTCTTCCATAGACGGACGCAGTTCAATGAACAATAGCTACTGTGCATGCGTAGTAGCTATTGTACGTAATCTGCGTTTCGTTTTGATACGTAGATTGAGTATATGCGGTCTAAAAGACCGTAGGTGGGTGTAAGGATAGAATAATATGGTGATTGTGATGTGTGAGGTAGGTGTAAGGATAGAATAATATAGTGATTGTGATGTAGGGGGTAGGTGTAAGGATAGAATAATATGTGGATTGTGAGATGTAGGATATGGTGATTGTGATGTAGAGAGGTAGGTGTAAGGATAGAATAATATGGTGATTGTGATGTAGAGAGGTAGGTGTAAGGATAGAATAATATGGTGATTGTGATGTAGAGAGGTAGGTGTAAGGATAGAATAATATGGTGATTGTGATGTAGAGAGGTAGGTGTAAGGATAGAATAATATGGTGATTGTGATGTAGAGAGGTAGGTGTAAGGATAGAATAATATGGTGATTGTGATGTAGAGAGGTAGGTGTAAGGATAGAATAATATGGTGATTGTGATGTAGAGAGGTAGGTGTAAGGATAGAATAATATGGTGATTGTGATGTAGAGAGGTAGGTGTAAGGATAGAATAATATGGTGATTGTGATGTAGAGAGGTAGGTGTAAGGATAGAATAATATGGTGATTGTGATGTAGAGAGGTAGGTGTAAGGATAGAATAATATGGTGATTGTGATGTAGAGAGGTAGGTGTAAGGATAGAATAATATGGTGATTGTGATGTAGAGAGGTAGGTGTAAGGATAGAATAATATGGTGATTGTGATGTAGAGAGGTAGGTGTAAGGATAGAATAATATGGTGATTGTGATGTAGAGAGGTAGGTGTAAGGATAGAATAATATGGTGATTGTGATGTAGAGAGGTAGGTGTAAGGATAGAATAATATGGTGATTGTGATGTAGAGAGGTAGGTGTAAGGATAGAATAATATGGTGATTGTGATGTAGAGAGGTAGGTGTAAGGATAGAATAATATGGTGATTGTGATGTAGAGAGGTAGGTGTAAGGATAGAATAATATGGTGATTGTGATGTAGAGAGGTAGGTGTAAGGATAGAATAATATGGTGATTGTGATGTAGAGAGGTAGGTGTAAGGATAGAATAATATGGTGATTGTGATGTAGAGAGGTAGGTGTAAGGATAGAATAATATGGTGATTGTGATGTAGAGAGGTAGGTGTAAGGATAGAATAATATGGTGATTGTGATGTAGAGAGGTAGGTGTAAGGATAGAATAATATGGTGATTGTGATGTAGAGAGGTAGGTGTAAGGATAGAATAATATGGTGATTGTGATGTAGAGAGGTAGGTGTAAGGATAGAATAATATGGTGATTGTGATGTAGAGAGGTAGGTGTAAGGATAGAATAATATGGTGATTGTGATGTAGAGAGGTAGGTGTAAGGATAGAATAATATGGTGATTGTGATGTAGAGAGGTAGGTGTAAGGATAGAATAATATGGTGATTGTGATGTAGAGAGGTAGGTGTAAGGATAGAATAATATGGTGATTGTGATGTAGAGAGGTAGGTGTAAGGATAGAATAATATGGTGATTGTGATGTAGAGAGGTAGGTGTAAGGATAGAATAATATGGTGATTGTGATGTAGAGAGGTAGGTGTAAGGATAGAATAATATGGTGATTGTGATGTAGAGAGGTAGGTGTAAGGATAGAATAATATGGTGATTGTGATGTAGAGAGGTAGGTGTAAGGATAGAATAATATGGTGATTGTGATGTAGAGAGGTAGGTGTAAGGATAGAATAATATGGTGATTGTGATGTAGAGAGGTAGGTGTAAGGATAGAATAATATGGTGATTGTGATGTAGAGAGGTAGGTGTAAGGATAGAATAATATGGTGATTGTGATGTAGAGAGGTAGGTGTAAGGATAGAATAATATGGTGATTGTGATGTAGAGAGGTAGGTGTAAGGATAGAATAATATGGTGATTGTGATGTAGAGAGGTAGGTGTAAGGATAGAATAATATGGTGATTGTGATGTAGAGAGGTAGGTGTAAGGATAGAATAATATGGTGATTGTGATGTAGAGAGGTAGGTGTAAGGATAGAATAATATGGTGATTGTGATGTAGAGAGGTAGGTGTAAGGATAGAATAATATGGTGATTGTGATGTAGAGAGGTAGGTGTAAGGATAGAATAATATGGTGATTGTGATGTAGAGAGGTAGGTGTAAGGATAGAATAATATGGTGATTGTTGATGTGTGAGGTAGGTGTAAGGATAGAATAATATGGTGATTGTGATGTAGGGGGTAGGTGTAAGGATAGAATAATATGGTGATTGTGATGTAGGGGGTAGGTGTAAGGATAGAATAATATGGTGATTGTGATGTAGGAGGTAGGTGTAAGGATAGAATAATATGGTGATTGTGATGTAGAGAGGTAGGTGTAAGGATAGAATAATATGGTGATTGTGATGTAGAGAGGTAGGTGTAAGGATAGAATAATATGGTGATTGTGATGTAGGGGGTAGGTGTAAGGATAGAATAATATGGTGATTGTGATGTAGGGGGTAGGTGTAAGGATAGGATAATATGGTGATTGTGATGTAATCAAATCAATATAGTTTGTGATGTAAAAGGGTGGGATTAAAAATAGTATAAATAGATGGATTTTGACATAAGTTAGTAAGGTGTAAGGTTGAAATAATATGTTGGTTGTATATATAGTCAGTGGACTAGGTAACAATAACGTATCATTGGGCCATTAGGGGCTTGTAATAAACTGTTAATGTTCCCTAGTAATGATTTGGCCAGATAGCTCTGTGAACTTGTGGTCTGAAGATGGGCTGCTTTTAGTTTTGCTCTGTTTGGGTATTGTAGCAGAACGTTACTAAGCTAATCAGACTGTACTGAGAAAGGGTTCACTTTTCTCGGCCTACTTTTGCTGGAAAACTATTATCAAATGGGGAAAAGAAAACACAGCAATGCAATGCTTGAGCCTTTACAAAGATAGCCAGCATATTTCAGCATTGAGGTAGTATGCGAGTAACTGTAAACCTTGTACAGCATCTACAATGTACAGCAGGTAGTCATGGTAACAGTAGTAACAGGCTCTGATCAGCAGAAATAAATGGACTGCCAATTTCAGTGGGGAACAAAGTGTGCGCTTACTGTATAATATATGTGAGGCTTCACTGGTAAAGAATTTATCCAAACCACTACTGATTAGTAACTGCGTCATTAATTCTGTATTAATGCTGCACACATAGAATTTCTTACATTTTGCAAGACTCCAATCTAGAAATGAAATAAATACTTAGTAAATCAATCGTTGTGTGGCAGGCAGATTTTTGTTTCATAATAATGCGCTTTAAGGTTTATCATCAGCAGTGATCTAACTGATTTGATAAAATGTATTTTTTAGCCTGTATGATACAATTTATGGGGTATATTCTATTTTGTGCAAGGACAGGTTTTGGTGTAAAGGGCCTCTATTCCTGCCTATCACAGTGGCTGAATATCACAGATTTTATCCCGCAGCCCATGTGCAGATTCCCATCTTGATGGCGTTCTGGAAACACATTGCACAGAATAGAATCTACTCCTATTAAGGGGCCATATTCAGAGATGCGTTTGCAATCGCGATCGCAAATAAACGCACGCACGTAGCTAGGAACACCCACCAAAACCCCTGACACTCCCCTCGCAAATCCGTGCTCTCGTAGACTTACACCTCCATAGACCACTTGTATCTTTCCGTGTGCAGTTGCATCCGTATGTATCCTCCATGTGTGCGTTTCATGCTAGTCGCACCCAAATGCCTTAATTAAAATGCCTTCCCCCGCCCATTTTTATGTAAATTCTCACGTGCGTATTTCTACGTGGGAGATCTGTTTGTACGTACCCACGTGCGATATAAAGGTCCGTGCGTACTGGACTTACGAGCGGATAATCAACGTAGATTGCGTAACAAAAGTTATTACACATGCCCAGTTTGCCTGTTCACAAAAATACGCACACATCTCGCCGTGAAAACGGATCTCTGAATACGGCCCAACAGCAAGAATTTGCCTTTACACTGCCTGTGTTTAGGAATGCATCGTGGAGTTCCTGTGTCTTACATTCTGCCTGCGTATCACTACCGCAATGCCTGTATAGTGGATCAATCAATTAACACTTTAAAAATAAGTCATGTTATACAAATTCACAAACTAGTGAGAATTATTCATTCCTTTACTGTGAAATATAAAAGGATTAGAATTACCCCAGAACTCTGAGGTGACATCAGAGTTTCAGATGTATTTTCTATTCTGAGGTATATTTAGTGTACACTCAAATTGAAGACTTTTTCCTGTGACAGTTTCAGCTGGGGGAGCACTGAGCATATACCAGTCCCATAATGGCCTGCATTCAGCCAGGACGGTCAGTCATCTGCTTTTATTTCTTCTTTCAAAGCTTCTTAGCAGACTGCCAGGTCTGATAACCAACATGTAGGTCTATAGAGACAGCCATATTTTCCATATGTGCAGTATATTTATTTAATTGCCTGTAGAAGTACCTGACATTTAAGAAAATTACAGCTCAGTTGATTCATTGCCATCGCTTTAGATTTGTCTCCATCACACTTTAATGAAACCACTTCTCACACTATTAGTTGCTCATTAGAAGTATAAACCGCCACCACTGTTGCCTCGAGCTATTAATTTAGCCGCCTGCTCTTTGCTTAATAATTAATTTACAGTTTGTTTAGAATGCTGAACATGAGTTGTTGGTGTGAAGAGCCAGATTAATTGCAGACATAATTTGTAATTCCATTTAGGATAATAAAACATTTTGTAAAACAATCAATTATTAATTGAATGTACATCTTTGTATCTGTTATATTCTCTATAGGAAAATCTGACCTAGGTTAAGGGATGTAAATGATCAAACTAATTATGTTTTCAGCTGCAAATGTTACATAAATACAATTGTAGTTGGACTATAAAAACTATTAGAGTTAGAGATTGATGAAATATTTGTGAATTTAAAATATAATGGTAATATATATATAATGGTAATGGTACTAAGTATCAAACTACAACTTTTCTCCCCAAGAAAGCACGTGAAATACAATGATTCCATATATTGGCTATGTTACTCTTGAGTGGTTTAATTTTCATTTGTGGTGCTTTACCCAATACATATGGCTAAAACGTTGACAAGTAAATATTTATTTATTATCCCAAGATCACTGGAAGGTTATTATATAGAAAAGGTTTTTTGAACTGGAGAAAATAGCATACAAACAAAACTGGAGGTGTACCGGAATACCTCATAGTATTGTTTGTAAAGAGATAATACACATAGGCAGTCATTAAAAGCTAAATTCTATTAAAACACTGCGTGTAATACAAAGCTTCCAATATAATAAAAGCTGGGTACACACCTTACAATTTCACTGAAGATTGCAATTTCCATTGAGCATTCTGATCCACATGTACTTACTCTACCCCACCTAACCATCTGCTGATGCAATTATAGCTCCATACGCATTGTACAGCCTATGCTGAACAGAACACTGCCAGAACAGACAGCCTGACTGTCTACCCACATTTGTCCGACATTGTACCATTGCTGATTGGGATTTTTAGGGGTGTAGTTCGCCGCTTTGATGATCGCAGGTGGGAGTGGCGACTGCCAGTAGTTTCCATCCTGAAAAGTGCCGGTCCTGCGACTCTTGGCGCTCAGAAGATTTTAATGTCAAAAGGTAATTTTCATCTTAACTATTCCATTTCAGCTTACCATTTCAGCTTACCTTAAACCTCCTCTAACCCTCCAACCTAACCCTAACCTTCCCGTCTCCACAGTCTAATCATAACCTTTGGCGCTATGCAACCTAACCCTGACCTTACCCTCTCTGCAGCCTAACTTTAACCTTCTCCTCTTTGCAGCCTAACCTGAACCCTCCCCACATCCTAACCTTCACCTCCCGCAGCCTAACCTTAACCTTTCCTTTCTAGAATCCTAACACTAAGAAAAAGGGATGTGGAACAGGGTACCTTGCCATAGTAGGAACTTACTGTTCTAATAAAAAATACTCTTTATTGCAATATCGTTCGAAAAGGTCTGTAGTTGTACGATTGGCCGGATTATTGCATAGGTGTGTGTCCAGCTTATGACTACAAAATATGTCCATGACAAAATATTAAACTTTACAAATTTACATACTATAGGCATTTTCTAGAGTAATTACAGTTTTACGTCTCATATACATATTTAATAAATCATACCATTAAAACACATAAAAACACTTTGAAACATCAATGACTAGAACTGTGTCCCATACCCTGTGACATTAGAATCCCATGTGAAAAACAGGTGGCCAAGAGAGCTCCAAACGGCCAGATGGTAAAAAAGTCCTGCAGTCACGGAGAGACATTGGTAACTGTATACAGGGAGACTGCCACTGACGCGTTTCAGGCATGCGGGCCCTTTCTCCAAACTGTAGGCAGTGTGGGTTGTTAAGTATTTAAATCCAAGTCCAATCGATAGTATCCTTTCATTAGAAGATTCCTTATTGTTCATTTCGGAAGATGTGTCACACAGTTCTATTCATTCATTTTTTTAAAGTGTTTTTATGTGTTTTAATGGAATGATTTATTAAGTATGTATATTTTATGAAGGTTTCTAATTTGTGTCTTTCCGTCATGTCTCCCATCTTTTGAGTTTTTTTCTCAGCGCTTACCTTAATACCTACCTCAGTTCTTTCACCATTTTTGTGGAGGTTGTAGACCCTCATGGTATTAGGGGAAGCTGTGTTCTCTCTGAGTGCTGTTACCCCTGAATATACTTATTCATTAAATATCGTAGCATGTTCACACACAGGCCCAGATTCACAGATACAATTTTGCTACTTTTTCCGTGCGTATTTTTACGATCGGATTAACTGCGCATGCGTGGTAACTTTTTTTTAATGCAAGTTACGTAGTATTTAGGCACAAATGTCCATTGGGTACGGATTTCAAAATCGTACTTCGTGATATATATACGGAGGGGCATGATTGTCTTCCGTACATGCAAAGTTACGTGAAAGTGGGTGAGGGGAGGCATTTAAATGGCCTTTTGAGGGTGCGGCTAGTAATGTACGCACATTCCTAAGTGACTTAGGCACGTAAATACGCCCATAGAGTTAAGGATGCCCTATGGAGGCGTAAGTCACCAAAAGGGGTGGAGTGTTATGGGTGTTGCCATGCAATGTAGGTGCATATATTTGCGAACACGTACAAACTTATTTCACACTTATCTGTGAATACGGCCCATAATCACAGCCTAACAATTTAAAGCAGATATTTAATTCTGGCTATAGATAACACCATAGATTTTTTAATGCACATAGTTGCTCTAATGTCATGGTAATGCATGGGTAATTTAAAAAATGTATTTATGTAAAATGAGCTTCTATATATTCAGGCAATTTGAAATATATTTAATTGAACAATAAATATTAACATACTGTGTTCACCTAAGGTGCATTGATGAAACGGCATTGTGGCCTGTAGAGGGTGGTGTTGTACCATAGTTAGCCTTACTGTGAAATGGATGAATGGGGGAAGGGAATATCCTTAGCATATTTATTGCAGAAGTCTAGCCTTCCTTTGGTAAACAGCCTGGAATTGTGGGCAGTGTGCTCCTCTAGGCTCTGGACCAAGTATAGAATCATAGGACTGGGTCTGAACTACAACGGTCAGATACTAATAGTTTTTGGAGCAAAAGCAAGAGTCTGCAGAAATAGTTATATAATTTTTAAAACTTCTATAGTGTAATGTTATTATATTACTTTAATTTAGGTAATGTGGTTGAGTCATTCATTATTGCTGTTCCATGTGTAACTGCATTGCGAGATGTTGTCATGGTTTAAAAGCAAAATGAATTATTATTTTTTTTGTATATGCAGCACCAATTAATGCTAAGTGAGATAGATATTTCCCAGTTTTTCTGTTACTGTGTTCTCCATTAGTATATTAATAAAGATTGCCATGCATTGATTTTTCCATGTCCTAAGCCTCGCTGTATTACATTCTATGGGCTCAGTACATTAGCAGTCTGGCTTACAAAAGTGAGCCACATATTACCCTTATAAAAGTGAGCCTAGTGTGATGAAAACTTGAGACAAGGAGAAACATGCAATGCAAGCAAGTTAGGAGCAATGGAACAAATCCTTGTCACCTTCCCGACAGTAATGTTTTTCTCATGGTCCTCAATACTTTAGAACAGAACAGGGATCCTAAATTATATGCAGTATTACGGTTACTGTGAATGGAAAAGTCCTATTGTTTTACCAAATTAAGAAAACCACATTAGCTCAGTTACAGAATAAACCTAGCCTGGGAACACTGGAAATCCGACCTGTGGTACTGTTAGTTCTGTAGGGGAAATGGGGGGTCAGACTTTGTCAATTAGTTTTTTAGCATAATGGTTGGATTAGGAAGGATATATGAATGAATCTGCTGTCCTATTATCTTACTGCTGTTTAATTAAAGTGATCTTCACCATCACATAACCGCCACTGTAGTGAACAATTTTGCTTGAGGAACCAATCAGAAGCCGGTCCAAATACAACACTTCTGACGATGTAATCTAGTGGGACAGAGTAAGAGTAGTTGAACTTTGCTAACTTTTTATAACTATTTGATTAAACAAACTATTACTACAAGTAATAGATATTTTTCTGGATTTGAAGGAGTTTTGTTTAAAAAAAAATCAGTTATTGTAATGTGTAGAATATTAGACACTCTTGTATTTCTTTTTTTTTTGTGTTTTGTAGGTAAACAATATACTGTACTTATTTGTCACATGACATTATTTTATTAGACTTCGATAAAAGCTTTTAAGTGTAATGAAATGTGCCAAACATGATCAAGTAATTGCTGTTGATGATATTGGGCACTATACAAGATGAATATATTTGATCTGCTGTATTTCACAATATATACAGTAAATTGGCATGTTGACACCAGGAACAGCTGCAACTGATTTATTATGCTAAGCGTTTGAGATGTAACTAGTACTCCATATTATATGAGTGCTGAGTCTTGTTCTTCTATGCTTCTGTTTTCCTGTAGCATAAACTAATCATTATTATTATTATTTTTTATTATTGTTGTTATTATTTTGTATTGCTAATTTTTATTTCTTTAGTACATATTTTTTGTTGTCATTTAGAAGGTTTTGTTTATTTATAAAATATATAAACTGTAGGATTTCATGCAAAAATTACAAGTGTCAGACTGATGTTACATTAATGTTTATAATTAACTAATGCTTATTAAATCTGATTACCTCCTCAAGTTATTATTATGGCTCCATATTCATCCTATCTCATCCCAAATCACAGAACAGATTTACAAAAAATTGTAAAAATTAAATATGTGTGTGTTGGTGAGGGAGGGAGTATTGTTTATGATTACTAATTTGATTTTAGCTATAATGTTTATTGTATATTTAAAAAAAAAAAATTATAACTAGATTCTGATTGGTTCAGCAACATTTCCACAAAATGTGCAATACAATACTAGGCTTAGTTTTACAAGATGGTCTATGTAGGTCTATGGTACAACTATTTCAGGCATAGTAAATATAAGAAAAAAACAATAATAACAATAAAAAAAAATTATTTAACAATTAACAAGAATAAGTCATATGGTGGTGTTTTTTTTTGTCTTTTTTAAAGAAACATTTAGTTCCACACATTGCTGGCAGACGAACTTTAAACAGCCTAACCAGAGAAGACGTTACTGTTTACATAGTCTGTAACAGTACACTCTGGTGACTGACAGAACACCGGCTTGCATTATCTCATCTGCTTGTGGAAATTGTTCAGTTAAACGCTTCGGAAGAATGCCAGAGTCTTTCAGTGCTTCAGCATTAGGTCAGATGTGAGGAAATGTGGTGTGCTAAGCTGCATATAGGTAAAACAATGAATCTAACTCTTCTATAATAACCAAATATCAATATCACAATCAATTGGTTAATTAACTATTTAACTTTTTTCAAACTTTTTCACATTGTACTTTTAAGAAGATAAAGATTTAAAAAAGTGTTACATTAGGACAAGTATAACACAAAAATGTAAATGTGAAATGTAAAGTCTATTGATAAATAGAGTTTAATTTTCTGTTATTGACACTTTGGGTGTCTCTGTAAAGTGCAAAGGAACGGATCCAGAGATAGAAAATCAATGAATAGTTACATCTGGGCAAAATCATGTTAAATTTTAGGAGAGGCAAGTTTCATCTGCTGTAATAATATTAGAGTTGATTGGTGATGTTTCCTAGGACAAGTCTAAATAAGACTATTCTCCCTGCATACAATCAATAATATTAATTAAACAAAGCCTAAACTGTAATATGGTTTTGGGCAGGTGTAACTTTCCACATGATTTTCTCTTATTTGTAAACTTGGCATCTCGCATTTCTTTGTTATGATGCAAATTTACCTAAATTTACCCCCAAGTGCACAGCCGTACAAAGCAATATGTGGGGAAGGTGAATTTTGAACAGGTCAAGGTGAAAACTTGAGTCAACTTTTTTTTGCCAAATCTATATAGGGCAGATAAATATATTCATAAATACAAATATGCAGCTATAACATTGTCTATGGCTAGTAGTATTTTGAGGCTTGCAGTCCCATTGCAGCATGAAAAAAATAGGTTGTTTATCATAAAATTATAATTATTATTTTATAATATAGGCAACATAACTAAAATGTATTCAGAGCTAGACCCTATAGTACCATAAGTATGGTTATGTCTAAAAATAATAATCATTTATGAAGTTTTTCTGACAACAAGCGTTGTACGCACTGCACTTAGCTCCAAAATCGTACAGGGCAACCATGATGCCACTAGAAATAGCCACTCGTAAGCCACCAATTGCATGATGATGCACTCTGTAACTTCTTTTTTTTTTTTAGTTAGCGTTGTACGCACTTAGCTCCAAAATCGTACAGGGCAACCATGATGCCACTAGAAATAGCCACTCGTAAGCCACCAATTGCATGATGATATGATG
>WWET01001048.1:252357-287831 GCA_011038615.1 Limnodynastes dumerilii
ACTTACGAGTTCCATAGGGCTCCCTTAACTGTAGGTTCGCATTTGAATGCGTAGGGCGTCTACTTAGGAACTTAACTGCATAACCGCGCCTTCATTTGGTCATTTAACTGCCTCTCTACATCCAAATCTGCGTATCTGCCGAGTTCATTATGCATGAAACGCCCATTATTGCGTATGTTACTATGAACCTAGAGATTTTAAGTTCGTAGTGTATAAGCACGGAATTTGCAAATAGCGTATAAAAGTTACTACGCAGGTGCAGTGCATCCGTTCTTAAATATACGCACCTAAAATCATAAGACTTCTTAAGTGTGAATCAGGTCCACTGTTATTTAGACCTGGGATAGGAAACATCACCTCTTCTAATAATGTTTGCAACAGATGAAATATGACTCCCCTGAAATCAACATGGTTTAGCCCGGGAGTAACTTTACTCTCTTAATTTCAGTTCCCTTTTTAAGTCTGGATCCACCCCCCTATCAGCAGTTGCTTTTAAGATCTTCAAGATCAAATAATCCAGAATGTGGAATTTGTTTAATGCTTTTCTTCTACTGCTGTAGGATTTCTATTATTATTATTATTATTATTATTATTATTATTATGATAATTGCTATTATTATTATTTTATTATTTCATCTTAGATTCATGACTGATGCAGCTCGACGTGAACAAGAAACCTTAAAGAAAAAAATCCAGCCCAAGCTCTCACTGACACTGTCAAGCTCTGTATCCCGTGGAAATGTGTCTACACCACCACGTCATGGCAGCGGCAGCCTCACTCCTCCGGTCACACCACCTATCACCCCATCCTCCTCATTTCGCAGCAGCACCCCTACAGGTAAGAGCATCATGGTCTGATCCCCTGAATTCACAATCCTTCACTGATCAGGTCTATATATATCAAAAGTTCCGGTATCTGTATTTTAAGTTAGTCAGGAGTTGAATTATTTTTGTATTGATTTCCATTTTTTTATTGGGTTGCTTTTATTGGCTGTTTCTGTATTTAGCACTTCTGTTGCCTCACCTTACAATTGTTGACAGATGCCAAGTAACTTGCTTTGCTATAAATTGTTGTTACTCAGACAAACAAGAGTTGTTGAAATATTTCTCTTCAGCCATACACCTCATATTATGCTCCTGACATTAACGCAACATCTCAGCACTCAACACAGATCACATTAAGGGCCAGGTTTGCTAAGCTGCGGGTTTGGAAAAGTGGAGATGTTGCCCATAGCAACCAATCAGATTCTAGCTCTCACTTTCCTATTACATACTAAAGAATGCAAGCTAAAATCTGATTGGTTGCTATGGGCAACATCTCAATTTTTCCAAACCCACAGCTTAGTAAATCTGGCCCTAAGTCTTCTCATCTAATTTTCTTTTAGAGGGACATTTTAAGAAATAACTGGTTATCCATAGCAACAACTCTTGTTTTCATTTAATGTTTATTTTTTATTATGTTTAGGTACTAGAGGTTGAAAACAGAAAATTGATTAAAAGAACTATTAAGTTTGGATTAAAGATTTGTTCCATAGAAATGATAACAATTTGGAGGATACCAGATAATACCACCCTGCTGTGTTTTAGAGGGTAGTCTCTAGGAGTCCCGCTCTGCTACTGGCTTAACAGCAGCCAAACACCTGTCCCCTTACACCATACACTGGCGGCAGCAGCAATATTGTGAAGAATTAATACTCTTGAGAATGCAATAAAAAAATGACTTTGCATATAGAACCCAAATAAATATAGCTTCAGGTTTCATTGGTAATTTAGAGTTGAGATGGGAAACTTCACCTCTTAGCTAATTCTGCATTTTCCCTGTACTCCAACATGGTTTTGCCAAGAAGTGTATTTCCGTCTTTCTTTTTGTATGTGCTGTCAAACTGTGGATCAGCTCCATCATGTCATTTCACTAATAAAAGAGCAAATTCAGACGATGCGTTCAGATCTCCAGCTGAGGTCCAGCTTTCCGTGCAAGCCACTCCCCTTGCTCGCACAGAGCTTCATTGGGTGATTCACTACCCTAGGATTTCTGTTCCATCCTTACTGTGGGCCAGATCCTGAGCTACGTCCACTTGTGTATTTACACTAGCGCTATTTTGTATGTACTGCGCATGTGCGGAGCAGATGTTATGGCACGTAACTATGAACGTACCTACCATCCTAGTATCAAGAGCGTACGTTCAGAGTTGCGCGCCATAACACCTGAACGTACGTACCATCCTAATATCAAGGTCGTAACTACGGACGGAGGGGCGTACCAGCCATACGACACCCAGAATTCCGTTTCGTAGGCGAGGTGAGGCATTTAAATCGTACAGTGTGGGTGTACTTAGGCGCATAAGTACGTGCAGCCATTACGGCCGGCGGGAGTTACACTTTGAAAAGTTAAGGTAGGGTTTGGAAAGCGTAAAATGCCAAAAGTACGTACGACAGAGGGAAGTACCTAGGGGAGCGCATATTAATTACGATACGCGTTGAAATGTAAGGGAAACGTAGCTCTGGATCCGGCCTATGTTACTTATAAAGAGGGCGGATAAGAAGTCCACATGTGGTGGAAGTAAGTCACGCGGCACGTGCACAAACACAAAACAATTATCCATTTATGGATCCTAGTGGAGAGTGACCCATTTTCATATGTCTGGATCCAGTCCAATGGTAATCAGAAAATGCTTTCTCTTAAATAGTGATTCATAAAGTTACCAGCGTTACAGAGAAAGCGTTTCTGGTACAATGCTGTCTTTCCGTGCCAATAGACCTCTTCATACAATAAATAATAATTACAATAAACTACTCCGGCTGTTTGCTTAACTGCACCAGAGTTACACTACATCTCTCCCATTAAAAACACTGGGTAAGAGAAGAGTCAGATCCCACGTCACCTGCTTTTACACAACAAAACAGCTCCACAAGTTACACGGGAGCAAATAGTGATTGAGTGCTGTGCAGGGTGAATAATGAATTATAGAAGGTTGGTGAGGTCGCTGTCATACGAGGTCTATTACATCTTTATTAGCTTATTCGTATTTTTTTCTCCTCCTAAACCACCTTGCAGGCCCCCGCTCTGGTATATACAGGTCTGTAGCTGGTAGTGTGAGTGGAATAATTGAACAAGCATGCACCAGACACGCTAAGCCCCTTGGATTGGAAAGTCTTATCCCCACATCACTGCCCGGAGACACTGCAGTGCAGTCTCACCTTTCCATATCTATGAACGTCATAAATTCATCTTTTTAGCCTTGAAAGCATCGTTCCAAATTATACTCATGTCGGGTCCTGGCAGCATTTTTATGCACCAAGAGCAGTATATAATGACTTTTATATTCCAATGTAAACATTTCCTTTCCTGTAGAATGATTAGAATTTGGAAATTGTTATTCATGCATAGAAATCTTAGGAGGACCCTTGGCTACAGTGCAGAGGTTTTATGTGCAAGACCCTCATTGGATGCTTTTATCAGTTTATACAGCATAATTAGGAAAATATTATATGCACTTGCTCTGTTGCCAGTGCACTACTGTGTGCAGAAATGAACTGAATATCCTTGAAGTCTAGCTTGGACTCTGGGGAGAGTGCAGTGGAGTTTGGAGGATGCATCTGTTCTTTGGGTTGGTGTATTCTTTGACAGCTTTCCAGCAGTGAGCTGGGGTCACATTTAGAAAAAAAAATGAAATATTTGAGCAAGGAATAAAAACGCTACTTGTTAATGACAGAAAGCAGAGCTATTATATTTTTGGTGTGTGGCATGAAAAATATGACTTTAATTATTATTCTGTATTTATATAATCTAATAATATTACACACATCTGACAGCATCATGTAACTCCATCATTGTGAGGCACTAGTAATAACCCTTCTTCTGTGCTTCACTACGCTCTCCGGGGTCTGGTTGATCCATGTGGTTGGGCTCTCAAGAGCAGTGATGTATAACTAATCTAAGCCTCATAAGAAATGGATAGGACTGATTGGCTTACATTCAATCACATGACACCCGCTTTGGGTGAGCACATGTATTTTGACTAGGGCCACACAGTCTTTTTATTCCAGAGAGAAATCTTTAACACCTTCAAACACACAAGTTTGAAGTGAAATGCAGGTATTGTCACAGAGAAACCCACTGAGATCAGATAATTATGAGAATTATTATTATTAATATTTATATGACATTCACCTTCCTTTTTAAAAAAAAATAAGGTATACATTTTGGAAGATCAAAGCAAACAAAACAAAACAAAAAACAAATTAAATTTTACAGTTATAAAGGTTTGTTTTAAAAATGAGATGAGTTTAGGAACAGAGAAAATAAATTGTTGGCTTGTAGCTATTTATGGGTTAATGAGCAAGCTTTTATTTGACTTCATCAATGAATACCGAAAAATGCAGAGGACTGTTTCACTTGGCTTCTGCTTAAGGGAAGAGTAAAACATGAGTTTTTACTTAGCTGCAGTTAATTTATGATGCGGTCTGGACGTAACCAACTTCGTGTCTGTCAGATACATTACTAATCTATTGAATTCTTGTTGAATAAAGCAGCAAATGCCAGCAACTAATGGGGCTTCTTTCTGTTTAACAAATAGCTCTCCAGTAGTTCTCCAGTGCGACAACACTTGTGTTCTTTAATATATATATATATATATATATATATAAATATATTTCATATATTTGTTATAATAAATGGAGAAGGAATTTAGCAGCTTTATTTTGACACAGTGATTTAGAGTTCAGTTACACTATCAACTTTAAATCTATATGTTATTTAAATGCTCTTTAAATTTGACCTTTCCAGGGCAATTTTGTTTAACCAAGGTATAAAATTCCCTATTTCTGGATTTATACTTTATACCTTTTTTCTTTTCTTTTCCATCAGTAAATTGTTGAAAGGGTACAAAAGGAAAAAAGAAGCCAAAGGTCCAGATTCACAGTTACGTAGTTTTTCGTCTACACAAGGGAAGGGGGTACAACAATTTGGGGGGGAGTTTGATCACATCTTTATTAACACAAGCACAAGAGCAGGCGCAGAACCTGACTTGTAAAGTATATGTGACAAAGACGTATGTAAGAAAACATCTTGCACTGTGTTCCATGGCCTGAATGCACCACTTAAATCATGTGAAGAGGGAAAAGTCCAAGTTAATGAATATTTCCTCCCTCCTCTACTACTGCGTGCTAGAACGTACTGCCAAACCAGAAGAAGATCACCATAAATGTTTTATAGACGTCTGTAAAGAGCAGGTGTGGCTGTCAGCAACACCCTAAGGATACATCCAGGCAAAACAAAATAGAATACAATGTAAATGATGCTGTTTGTTGACTAATATTGATTGAAATGTGATTTGGCAAAATCATATTTAACAATTTTTTTTTTTTACTATAGCTATATAAGACTCATGAGGCCATGGCCATGTCAACAAATACCAGTTGTACATTTCAAATAGTTACACAATATACATCTGCAACAAATAGTGACAATAGTGTCTGTTGTATTTGTGTACATCTGTCCATTTAAATTCATCTTGTTGTTTGTTTCTTTGACTTTTTTGTAAATGGGTAGATATTGCGCTAAATCCGGGTGTGGTTCACCGATTCAAGCGATCGGTCTTCAGTCAGATCACTTTGCGGCAATAAAGGGCTGACTGATGTCAGTTTACGTCAGTCTACCCTTAGAAGAAATAGTTTCCGCAGTGGCACAGTCTCTGAAGACTGCAATGGCGACAGGTATATTTTCTTATCCCTAACTCTAACCCGCATCGCAACCTTCCTTTAACCCTAACCCTCTCCTCTCCCCAGCCTAACCACTGTCATTCTGCAGCCTAACCCCAACCATCCTCATCCCACAGCCTAACCTTAACCCTCCGTTAACCCAACTATCCTCGTCCCGCAGTCTAACCATAACCCTATCCTCTCTGGAGCCTACCCCTAACTCTTCCTGTCCTAAAGAGGTAGTGGGTATTGGAGTGATTTGGGATCAGGAGAGTAGAATCACAAGGGGGAACATTTTGAACCCTGGTTTAGAGTCTGTACCATAATGTGTTTTTTATTTTAAACATATAATATTTTATATATAAATATTTTTCTGAGCACATGTTATGATTAGATATGTATTTTAGCCCCATATTAATCTAGGTTAACACACTAAACTCCATATTCCTGCTTGATAGGGCCTAACATGAACCCATATTAGCCTATCACGAGGGCATATTGAGCCCTGTCATAATTGTTTGATATTCCCCTATAACATGGCTTAATATGAGGCAAAAAAAAATTAAAATATATAACAAGAGCTCCATTTATAAAAATTATGTATGAAATTAAAATAAAGTCAACCAAATATTAATGTTTAAACTCCTCTGATGCTGAATTAGTGGGGGGGGAGACATTTGTAATATCTATTAAAAATAAAACATCAGAACAAATACAAAATAATCAGCCCTTGTGAGCCATAGAATCAAGTCTACTAACATATTGATTTATTTAATAAAAAATACTGCAATTGCTGAAAGCATAAACAAATCTTATTAGCTATAGAACTTTTTACATTTTGTAACTAAGCACCAGATCAAGACCCCCACACACTTTCCATACTTGCGGGGTCTGGCATTACTAACCAGAGAGGGGGCTTTATGGCAGTTATGCTGCCCTAAGCTTGCCTTAAGTTAAACGTATGGATCTGCACTCTGTACAACCACTGATCCAAGAGTATCCCCTAAACCCAGTCCCTACTGTACAATTTGAATCTCCCCACCCATCTTTCGTAATTTGTGCGTGCGGAGGGGAAGAGCAGCCCCAACGGACAGAACAACTATCGCAACTAAGTTCCGTACAATAGAAGTTACTATCGAAAAATGAAAGCAACTTCTGAAGGTGCATCAGGTCAAAACAGGCCACTTACATACTTAATACAAATATATATAGCAAATAAATACACAAATAAGTGAATATAATAGTATATCAATATCATGTGGTAATCATATATATTTAAAGTATTTCCTGGTATAAAAAGTTTAAAACATTTTATACCAGAAACTATTTGTTATTTTATATTATTATTTTATTATATTTATGCTATTTGTAAATTTTATATCGCATAGGTGGCAAATGAAGATGCAGTTTGTTTTATTTGTAAACAATATTATGTTTTTGTTTTGTGTTTTTATGTGCTCTATAGTTCTATTAATGTGTTTGTTATATAATTTATTTTTGGGAGGTTTATTCCATACGGTTTTGTTTTTTTTTATAGTAAAAGTATTTAATATTTTTCATCTCAAGTAGGGTTACCACCCGTCCAGGATTGCTCTGGACAGTTCAGTAATTGAGACCGGCGTCTGGAGTCCAGAGGGGTCCCATTCTCGGACTATACAATGTCTGGGAATAATACTATCCGCCGCTGATATTTAATGTAACTATAGAAATAGTAGTATTCCTGGACACTGTATTGACACATACACAGTGCCTGGACAGCTGCATCCAGGCACTGTGTTTGTGTTGCTAAGACAACACAGCGCCCTTATCAGCGTGATGATTGTGCGTTCACATCAGTGTCATTCTGAAGCAGAGGCGCTGCAGAGGATGGAGGGTGAGGAAGAAGAGAGGGAAAGACATCAAACAGGTAGACACCTATAAAAGCTCATTAGGGGTTGAAGTATGTAAGGGGGGGTAATGTGTGGTTATAGTATGTGGGCACAGGGGGAGGGGGTTATGTATGGTTATAGTATGTGGGCATGGGGGGGTAATGTGTGGTTATAGTATGTGGGCACAGGGGGAGGAGGTAATGTGCTGTATATGTAGAACAATATATATATGTTAAAGCAGTAAAAAAAATTGCAAACAGCAAAATTAAATGTGTGATTTCCAAGGTTTTCAATAAGGCTTAATAAGAGGTACCTATATTTCTGTATCATAAACTGGTTACCTCTCTGTGATAAAGCTCTACAGTTCTCCTAGTTAATTAAGAGAGCATTAACTGACTTAGCATAAATAGGTCTTACATTCTTCCTGGATAACCGTGTCAGTGTCAGTGACCTGTCAGGGATGATAAGTATTAGTAAGATCTCAATTCCTGCCATGTTATTGGTTGTTGTATAACTCTAAGAAGATATAAATTAAGCATCCGGCTTTACTGCTATAAGAAACTTTTTACAGGGTTAATATAAGAGGGATGTTACCTTTTCTACATACAAGTGTCTCCTGTTAGGGAAACGGTCATGGGAAATGGGCTCCTGGCTTAATGTCAGTGGCCCATCCCAATCCTCTTAGGCAAATGGAGAAGATGAATTTGCTTTAGTACATAGCCTGCATTTGGAAGGGCACAAAAGCACACACACAATGAATTCATTGCAGCATTGCCTACATCCATATTGGGTAACCCTCAAGGACTAATAAATGTGAACTTCTTCTGACCACACCTTAGTCCACTCTGTAATGTCGCTTCCTGAGATTCAGTTTTTCCAGTGGTTTATGGTTTAACTATGTACAGCATGTCCAAAAAATGCAGCAAAAGAATACAGGCAGCCTGCAGACATGTAACAGAATGGCATCTTATTAATTGTACTTTCTGTATTTCACAACTTATAGGAATGTCTTGCACTGATAAATTAGTTTGAATAATCACAATATACAAATTTATTATGGGTGTGGGGCTCCAGTCCAAACAGCCGATTTTCGAATCGGACGTTTCCTCCGGATTTCGATTGCATATGCCTCGATGAGACATAGCAATCGATCCAAGGAGCACCGACAACTCCGTGGTCCAAAAAGTTATAAAAAAATAGTCCCCCCCACTCCTTTCCCTAATTCTAACCCTAACCCCCCCTCTCACTACCCTAACCTTCCCTTACTTGCAGCCTGACCCTAACCCTCCCTTCCCTGCAGCCTGACCTTAACTCTTCATCTGCCGCAGCCTGACCCTAACCCTCCATCCCCTGCAGCCTGACCCTAACCCTACCTACCGCGCACAGAGAGTTTACTCACCTGTTCCAGGTCCGCGGTGGAGGGATATCGCTAATGGTGGACGGATATCGCAAATTGCAAAAGTGAATGGTTGAAGTATGCCAAATGTCATACTCACCCATTCATTAAAAAAAAGTCTGAATGGGTAAGTATTCGAAAAAGGGACATCCGAAATAGAACTTTCGGATGTCCCTTTTTTGGAAATTAGATTTTCTTAGCGGAGAGTGTAACCGATTTATTACAGGTTTGGTTCAGAACATTTTTAGTTTGGGGAAGACACTGAATTTTTTTTTTGTTCTATAGTGTCCTGTAAAATAAAATGTTATAAACTCCTGTTGAAGACAAAACAAAACACCTCTACCAGTTGTCTTCTTGATTTCTCTGCAATGTGCTCTGTCTGGGTAGGTTAGATGCACATCACTCTGCCCAGCACCTTCAGCAGATGTGTTTGAAAGGGACTGGGAAATGGCTTATGGGCCGGCCTTCACACTACAAGTCTGTATGTCTGAAATGCTGGCATTTCAGTCATATAAGCTCCTCAACATTCTGCCATTGACTTTCTGTGAGAGTGGGAGCATGCTCTTTGATACATCGCAGCTCAGAAAGTATTTTATATATTAAGATAAATATTTCATCCATCTGTAGAGAATGCCAAATTTTATAGAAAAATTATGAAAAATGATAAAACTGGAATAGGTCAAAGTGGAAAAGTTTCCATTTTTATTCCACTTCCTTTTCCGCAAAGTCACATCTTGGTGTCAAAGTATTGGGAGGAGTATAGGGCGTCTATTCACTAGCTGGTTTTTTTTTTGTTAGGAAGATAATGTTCCAGGGGAGTACCCTGGGTGAGATTTGTGAGATATTGTCAGTTTCTTTACTATTTGGGAAAATATGCCTCATTATAAAGATATGAAAGTTCATAGTGTTGCACATGTCAATTGACAGCCATGGGTGTACTCAGGCATAAGAGGAGCAAGATGGCCGACTGCTCTCACACAGATTTTCTGCTGTGCTCTGACAGTGAAATCAGTCGTGTTTCTTTCTCCTGGTGTAGTGGGAGATGTTTTGAGGTAGAGAGGGACATATATTAAATATATTAGTTTTTATCACTCTAATAATAAAGAATAATAATCTTCTGAAGGCCGTAGTAGGCTCCATGTTGAATGCCTCACCCACTGTGATGTCACATGATTAATTCACTGTACTGAGCAAGGGGGCAGGGGGACCACCTTTTCACCAAGAAATTCCAAGACATAGACCTAACACCCTCCCCCCACAGATCTCTTACCTGTTTAATGTCTTCCCCTCTCTTCTTCCTCACCCTCCGTCCTCTGCAGTGCCTGGATGCAGCGGTCCGTGCACTGTGTTTGTGAATCATTACAGTGTGTGTGTGTATACAAATATACATATTTAGTATATAAAAATATATGAAATTCCATAGAAAAAAACTTGCAGGTTTAAGGTTTCCTAAAATAACTCAAAAAAAGCAGAGTTGCCGACTATCCCAGAATATCCGGGAGACTCCCCAAAATTCTGCCATTTTAATCCTCGCAAATCTCCTGCAGAGGGCTTGAGGCCCGTGGTTTCATGAAAACCACAGACTTAAGTCTTGCCCCCTGTCTGGCAACACTGATAACTAAGAGTTACTAGGCAACGAGGGAATTGATGACACAATTTGCGTTATCAAGCCCCGGCCCCATCCCTAGTAAACCTAAAAAGAAGGTAATTAATAGTCAGGGGCGGGACACGATTTGCATATACTGCATTGTTAAGTCTGCCCCTTGTATGTATCAATGGCTTCCCTCTGGGATCTCCAGGAGGGAAGCTAATAAAAGTCAGCAACCCTGAAAATGAGAGACCTTTAAATCTTTATCACTCAAACTCTTAAAATCATTGAAATGATGACATTAAGACTGGAGCCTTAATGGATGTGTTTCTTAAACAGACATTACATATCTCCTACAAATCATACACATTCAGGACATTATAGAAACTCTGCAAACCTCAAACACATCACATCTCCCATCTCTCCCGAAATCCCCAAAATGTGCCTTATGGAATGCACAATCTGTCTGCAACAAACTAACCTCCGTTCATGACTTTTTTCTCTCTAACAACCTCAATATTCTTACATTGACTGAAACTTGTCACACTGATTCAGACACTAACTCATCTGCTGCACTCTTATATGGTTAACTCCACTTTACTCACGCCACCCAGGCCTGGGGACAGACCCAGAGGTGGGGTTGGATTACTTCTTTCACCAAATTGCACATTCACAGTTCTACCCAATGTCCCTTCACTTACTTCTTTCACATCCTCTGTAGTACATACTGTTTGCATCTTCTACCCTTTCTCTCTGCATGCATGTGGCTGTGATCATTGCCACTCGCCCCCCAATGTATCTTGCCAACAATTTCTACAACACTTTTCTGCTTGGCTCCCTCATTTCCTATCCTCTGATATGCCTGCCATTTTTCTAGTTGATTTTAACATCTCTGTTAACATCTTCATCTCCTGACTCCTCTAAGCTTTTTTCACTAACTTCATCTCTTGGCCTCTCCCAGTGGAGTCATTCTTCTGAACATAAGGATGGTAAATGCATTGTTCTTGTATGCTCTAAACTATGCTCAGTCTCTGATTTTACCAAATCTCCTCACCCACTCTCAGACCATCACCTTTTCTCTTGCAGCCTTTTACCCATTAGCTCTACTACTTTGATGTTTGATACTACAAAACCTACTCACACCTGTAGAAATCTTAATGCCATTAATGTTAATCAACTTTTTCAATCTGTGTAACAACTTCTTTCCACAGTTCCTAATTTCCACTCTCCTGATATGGCAGTAAGTCATCAAAACCCTAATAGCTGCCCTCCAGCTACCCCTCATACACCACAACGACCTCAACGTCAGACATGGCACACTAAGGAAACACAAGACCTTCGAAAACTATCCCACAAAGCAGAGCGTCGCTGGCTTATATACCATTCTCCCCAAGACTTTTCAACTTACACCAACACTTATCACACTTATCGAAATGCTCTGGACAAGGCCAAACAATCCTATTTTCATAATCTCATTTCTACTCAGGCTTCTAAACCCAAACGCCTCTTTCATACATTTAACCCCCTACTGAGCCCTCCTGTACAAAATACGCCAACTTCCATCTGTGCCCTAGATCTTGCATTGTACTTTAAGGACAAAGTTGACAAAATGGCGGATCTGTACACAGGACCCTATATTAAGGGTTCTGTAGTATTTTTGGGGCCAGATTTACTAAGCTGTGGGTTTGGAAAAGTGGAGGTGTTGCCCATGGCAACCAATCAGATTCTAGCTGACATTCTCTAGTATGTAATAGGAAAGTGAGAGCTACAATCTGATTGGTTGCTATGGGCAACATCTCCACTTTTCCAAACCTGCAGCTTAGTAAATCTCGCCCCTAGAGTGCATTAGTCAGTTGGTTCTATTAAATCTGGATCCAGCCCAGGGTGCGCTAAGCCACCAATATCCTATCCAGACTGCCAGTGTGTCCTCATTTTAAGTAACAACATATTGGAAATTGTAAGGGAGGGTCCTTGGATCGCTAAGCAGTGTGCAGGGGGAAGGCCTCCCCACACCACCATGTAAGTATGGGTCCGGTCCTGTATTATATATACCTAATAATTGATTCTTTATCTGATTATACCAGAAACAGATGAGAGGGATCCGGTGTCCATGGCTGTGTTTATTATAGAGATGTAATGGAGTCTACGTCTGCTGAAAACTCTTGATTACAGGACCACCCTGGAAGTGGAAAAGCTTCCAGCACTATCCACAACTTCAAAATATCTAAAAATATCTTAGAAATATTTACTTTAAGTAATCCTTCTGTGTGTAGATCTGCCACAGTGGGTGTCAGTGGCTGGCAGAGAGCTGATGTGCCCTCAGTTTGCTCATCTGATAAAGTGGAAAATGATTCTTCTGTCTCTTCCTCGAGTCATTTAGGGCACTGCAGGGACTCACTCACTCACTTTCCATCGCAAGGTCTCACAATTCTTTACCATAATAGCTCCTGAATGTGATCTCCAAATCTCACCTCTGTGGAGGAAATGCAATTACCAGTACTAATACAACTCACATCATGCAATTCATATTGTTCACTGAAGTTGTTAAAGGATCACTAAAATCCCAGTATTTATTTTCACATATTACCTCTGGAGCTGTGATCCTGTGCCCCGCTATACCACATTGCTCTTCAGAGCAGTTATAAAAATGATATAATAGGTTATAGGAGAGCAACACAAAATAGTTTCTTATTAAATATAAATATTTATTTCAAGAATAATAGTAATAAAACTTGTATGTAGAATTACTGCTTTTAAACAAGGGATGTGGATAACATAGGACCGGACCCTTAGAAAATGGATCCACAATGCTTCCAAGCATTCGCGGAAGCACTCCCACTGCTTGCACGGACATCCGACCAAGCAATGAGTATGACGACAGATCGTTGTCTTGGTCTGTAGTCCCTACAAGTCACCGCTTATACTGTACAGCAGGGGTTCTCAGCCCTGTCCTCAAATACCACTAACGGTCCAAGTTTTTGAAATCTCCTTGCTGGAGGTGAGCTCATAACTGACAGTTACATTTTGAAAGCTCCACAGGTTTTGCAGGGAGACCTAAAAAACAAGGACCATTAGTGGTACTTGAGGACGGGGTTGAGAACCTGCTGTATATTGTTGTAAGCCCGATCCAGAAGGGCACGGAAATCCTCACACAGTGGTCCTGATCCAGATCTGAGCATATGCCAGCTGCTGTGACGTTTCTCTGCATGATTTGCTACTGCACATGCTCAGATAAAAAGCTCACACAGGGACGTCCCATTCAGATCATAGTACAACCCTGTCCAGGGCTTGCATTCTAAGGGGCGTGTTGAGGGAGGTAAAGGGTGGAGGGATGTAGTCCAGGCAAAGCAAGTGCACTCAATCCAGGTCAGAATGCAGACCTAACAAAGGTTACTTCACGTTACAAAATTTGGAACTACTGCAGTTCATGTCTAATACTCATTTCACATCTGCACCCTGGCAATATCCCAGGTCTTACAACCTTTTCACACTGTAGGGTTGACCCAGGAAATGTCGGGACCTGGGTTTGCCCTGACAGTTCTATGGGTGGCAGCTGGCATGGGATTTGTTTCCAATTGCTAAAGCAATAGTAATCTAATCCCTCCATCCCTTCAATCAGGTTTTTTTTTTAGGGGAGACCCGTGTTAAAAAAAACCCAGTCTAACCTTTTTACACTGACCACTATCCTGGGTCGGATTCAGGAATAACCCTTCTTTTCTTCTGGGTTCGATTCCTGGGTCATCAGACCTAGGGAGAGGTACCTGGGACCTTTCATATCACACCTGTATCCGGGTTATTGGAGCCTCCACCCGGGTCTAACGGCAAAAACCTGTGTTTTTGCGGGATATGTGAAAGCGGTATAAGTCGGGGGCACTCACTCAGAAGCAAATTTAGTACTCGTCAGCTTCATTGTTACTCAGAAGCGAGTTTAGTACTCGTCAGATTCATTGTTGTCCGTCAAAATACATTAAACAGATATGGAATTACTGCTAGTGTACTGTGTGGTTGTTTATTTTACAGTACAGTAAAAAATATATATATATTTTCCCTATAAATTTGTTTTTCCATTGCTTTTTATAGCATGGACTCTACAACTGAAATGTTTTTCCATTGCTTTAGAGCGTGGACTCTACAACTGAAGCTTCCATTCTATTTATAACATTTTGTAACCCTATTAAACACATCGTACAGCCCTGTACTTGCGGAGCGTGTTTAGAGACATAGCACCTTGCTGCTTTGTACCTGTACACCACGTGCCATTATTTACTGCTCATCCAAATGTGCTGTTTACTTGCACCTGTGGAATGAACGTACCAAACCGTCCATTGCAACACGCAAGTATGGCACGCAGGATGCGCTACTATTGGCTCTCAGATCTGGATTGGGGCTGGTGTGCATGCCATACTGTAGATGCATTTATAACAAGTGGGATGGACTCCACAACAATCCCTTTGGATTGCAAGCAATCATTGCTCATGAGTAGGGCAGTACAGTGTAATGCTGACTCTTAATGATTATCGCGAGCACCTGTGTTGGAATGTAATTGTCTAAAAAAAATAATTGCAAGTGATATATTTATTATAAATAAAAAAAAAAATGTCTTATTGTATGTAAAAAATAACACATGCACAATACGTCAGCAGCAGTTTCTGATCCTAGACTTATACCTGACCTGGATCTGCTGCAAATGTCTTGAGGTAAACACTCTTTTTTTTATGTCTATGTTGTTCGGCTCTGGATGGGGTGCACAACCTCAACACACCCCTCATAATGCAAGCCGCCACGTGCTCAGATCTGAATTGGCTGAGACTGGTTTACTCTATCTAAATGAGATGTCAATGCATGCTCTTCAGTTTTGAGCATGCACAGTAGAGACTGACTCAGAAAAACGTCACGTGAGCTGGTAGATGCCTCTGGAACATGCCCTGTGTTACTAAACCCCTCCCACTTGTCCAAAAAGGTTGCTGTTTTAAGGATGATGTAAATGTATCTATTGCACTTAATATGCACTAAATTGTCCTTTGTCCATTAACATCACCAGCTCCTAAAATCCATTATGAAAAACAAATCTTTAATTCATAACGTAAAGAAAGATGTATTTATAGGTGTCGCCTGTTGTACAGTTGTAAATTTTTGAAGACAACTAAAAAGTGGAAAAGGCTTATTTTACATATTTGTATTGTCATGTGAGCACAGTAATGCTGTGAAACCAATTTCTCAGTGTTGGGATTTGACACAAAAATTCCAAATTCAGTGGGTTACTATATATGACCTTGATGAAGAAATCTTTCTTCAATTAAAAGTTCATTATAATAAAAAAATCTAACACACATATCAGAAAAAAACAAATGACCTGTTTTTATTTTGAAATGCAGTAAAAACATATCTTTATTTAAGTTTCACTGTACTGTAAGTAATCCAATTTTGTTATTGCATCATGAAATAAGATTTGTGTTATGATTACTATGGGTTGGTGCTTACACTATTATACTTTTGGTGTAAAGTTGTAATGTCTCTTCAGAGACATCTGGAGGGCGCATGTGCCCTCCAGATGTTACGCTAGTGTTACTATAGTAACCCCAGCGTACAAAAAAATCGAACGGAACTCTGTTCTTTCCTCTTTCAGAGTAAATGGGAAATGGGTTTTGCATGCAAAGTGTACAGTGTGGGAGGGGGCTCCCACACTGCTGCAGATCAGTGGTCGTATGGACCGCTGATCCGCACGACAGAGTTAAGGCAGGCTTAGGGCAGCGTAAACACGAGAGAGGGGAGTGACAGGGGGCGTGCACTCTCCTCTCTGGCGGATGTACAGACCCCTACATGTACGGAAACGTGCGGGGGGTCTGGATCCAGTCCTTCATGCCTAATTCTGTCATTAGACAAAGAGTCACTACAAAGAGAGGCACTTACATAACTTTTTACTGTTTTGGGATTTTATGTTACTCTATTTCATTATGACACCATGGGATTTTGACTTCTTGAATGGAAGGTGACCATATGTATTGCTAGTTTAGAGAAACACATGTGCAGATTCTGTTGCAGGGTTGTTGAATGGATTCTCCTGTCTGTCTAAAACCTATTCAAACTCTTTCCAGTTATTAATGAGACCTGTTTTTCATCATTTCTTCTCTATTCACATCAGTATTTCAAAACAATATTCTGAGTTATGCATTCACTCCAGCTCCCTTTCCCAACAATGGTGCAACACTGGTACGAGTATAAATATGGTTTGCATTTGTTGTTCCATTTAGTTTATTAAACCCATTACAGACTTTTTACATTGTGGTTGTATTCGTATCACATCTGTAAATACAGCTGAGTGCTGGATTTTGTGCCAAGCTCCACAGGTGATGTCTCAGAGCCTTAGCCACAGTGGGGGAATCCCTGTAGATCAGACTTCAAAACCTCTAATTAGTTGGGTTGATCATAAGTAGCACTGACATCAAAGAGACAGACTAAGTGCCTAGAGCAGGATTAAGGCCACTATTTCTCTTTATTTGGTGCACAATACATAGAGCATGTAGCCTGGCTGTCCAGTCTCTGAGAGCCAAGTATACTAAGACAAGTTAATCTCCTCCTTGTGTGTGTGTGTGTGTGTGTGTGTGTGTGTGTGTGTGTGTGTGTGTGTGTGTGTGTAGGGATAGAACACTCCATGCCTGGAGCCAGCATATGGTTAACCAAGTCCAAGACAAGAAACTATTAGAAACATCGGGCCAGGTCCAGACCTACGTTTGCATTCCATTTCCTAGCATAGCGTAATTACTATGCACTCCTCTAGACACTCCCCTCAGTGGTACGTATTTTTTCCGTGTTACGCTTGCCAAACCCTATCTTAACTTTTCCAAGCGTAACTCCTGTCGGCTGTAATGGCTGCACGTACTTACGCGCCTAAGCACGTCCATACTGTACGATTTAAATGCATCATCCCGCCTCCAAAGCGTCATTTCGGATGTCATATGACTGGCGCGTCCCTTCGTTCATAGTTACGCTGTTGATACGAGGCAGGTACGTACATTCAGAGTTACGTGGCGTAACATCTGCCGTGCGCATGCGCAGTACATGCAAAATAGCGTTTTTGCGTCTCCGTCTAGCGTAAGTACGTTAACGTACGTAGTTCTGGATCTACCCCATTATAATGAAAAGAAAATACAGGTTGCTCAATGACTCATCCAAAGGCAGCTCAATATGGGATATGGGCGTCCTCAGAGAAGGCCCCTTGTCTGGTTGCATTGCTGTGTTCCCCGCTCCTCCAGGTCCCCTAGTGTGCTTATCCCCTGCAGCTTTGACAATTTTGCCAATGTCTTACATACAAAGCCTTTAATAGGATAAGTTTTCCTCCTGACACTAAGGGGGAATATTTACAGTCATATAGTTTGAGAAGAAATGGAGAGGTTGGCATATGAGAAAATAACTTTTCAGTCTTTAGTTATGTTAATACAACTCTGTTTTGTTCCAAAGCAGTAACCACTAAGTATTCCAATTAATGGAAATACATGCACAAATCTTGCTAAATATCTGCCAGTAACAGAATATTATATTCAGAAACACGTTACAGTTGTGCCCTTTTCATTTATACACACAATAGATTTCCTCTTTCTGTTCCAAGTATGGAAGATCCTCTTGGTTTTGTAAACAGTTGGACGGCCTCTTTATATGCAGCCAGGGAGTTTGTTAGTAAGCTCATTCAGAAATGTGTTCCTATCTTATAATTACATTCTCCAGTAACACATGCCAAAACCACATTAATTAGGGGAGTACTTTGCAGGCGCATACAGTATAGGCTTGTACCAGATGTTCATTTTTGCCTGTCCCAACTGTTTTTAATTCTTGGTGAGTGTTTGATGGAAGGGGCAGGGTTTGAGATTGTTTAAACATTTGCCAGAGTTCCATTAACATCCCGTGACTAGAGGTGGAAAATATCCTGCTTTATTTTCTAATTTCAGGCTAATTCGTTCGTCCGATACCGCCATGTGGATGAACATTACCCGGTTATCAGTTTTGTGGCCATTAGTTTGTTGTTGTAAAATTTTGACTCTAAATCACACAACTTTTTGTGTGACCACTTCTTTTTTTAGTCCATTACACAGATTTCATTACAGAGATTTTCCATCCAATTTTTATTACTCAAACAGTCAGTTTAAATGGTTTACAGAAAATATCAATTATGAATGACTGAATTTGGGTAAAATGCACAAGAAAATCCCCCCTCCTTCCCCACACACTTTTCAGTTAATTTTTCAATTCAACTGTGATTGGTCATCACTTTCCTCCCCACTCTCCTCCCCATTATTAGAGAACAGATCAGACCCAGCTGTATATAAACAGTGGGGGGTATATAGGCCGGCTGTGAGGGAATAAGAGGCGGTCCGGGCCGCTCTGAGCCATGTTGGGTTCCCGGGGACAGAGAATTTGGGGGTAAAAGACCGGACACAAGATGGCAGCTCCAGGCGGAAACTCCGACCACCAAAGCACTGCCGGCCCCATCACCGGACGGTTGTCATATCAACCGAGACCCTATTGGTCAATTGCGTCACCACGTTACTCCTTATTTTGATGGTTGGGGGCGTCGCTTAAAATGAGTACGTAACATACACAAGTACAAATTTTTTTAGCTTATATTCCTTACATTCTCTCAAGACTAGATAAAGTCTTTCACATGCACACACAAGCCATAGAGATCTGGATCTCCCATACTGGAAGTCTATTTGATGATTGGGCAGGAAGTAGGAGGGGGAGGTAGTTCAATTTTGGTGTGTTAATGCCCCTTATGCCCTATCCAGACTTTCGCACCATCCCCATTTAAAGTGAGGACAGCATGTAAGGCAGGGTCATAGGATCGCCCACAAGGAGTGGTATTCCCTCGGATGTACAGAATGCCAAATACAGCAGGGATCTGTGCTCCGAGCTCAGCAGTATCGCAAGTCTGGATCAGGTACACCAACATTTTGAAAACAAACAGGCTGTAACTATATAGTATAGTCACCTGCTTTACACAAGTATACATTACACTATACCAAACACACACACACTTTATCAATCTTTCTGATCGTAAGAATCCATTCTGACTGTCAAATAGTTTTTCCCTGTGTGGTAAAACTGAGGAGTTCATCTGGTGACAGGTGCACGTGGCAAATCATTAATGTGTTTAGAGCAGGGATTCTCAACCAGTGGACCACTGTAAAGAGGTACTCAGGGCACCTGGGCAAGATTGTAAGGAAGTACTATACCAAATAGCTGAGGACATAATAAAATATTTAAACGACAAATATAGAAAATGCACTTTAAAATAACAGCAAAAATATGTAATCAACAACAGCAAAAATCCTGAAAAATATATATATGGTGGTCTATATGTAACAAAGCTTTCAGTACTGTAATGAAGCCTACTATTGATTTACCTACTACACCTGGTGAAATAAATAAAATATGACCTCTCTGAGTTTAAAACAAATAAATAAAATTAATATTTTAACTTTCACTTAAATGTTTAAGTGAATCGCGGGACAAGTATTTGTGCACCTTGTGGTATGAGCTGAGTGCTTATGACCCTCCTGTATTGCTTGAGGAGTGACTTGTAGTCGGTGGTTAGTTAAGCCGGTCTTGTGCGCTCTCTGCATATCAGTATGTTGAGAATTTATGTTGATGTTCTTTGATGGCTGTAACATTATGGAAAACTGCAGCATCAGATTTGAGACATAATTATGTGCAATGCCAAACGAGAACAACTATTGTATAATTATGAAACCTTTTGTATTTGTGGTTGAATACTTTGAAGGCTTCAATAAAAAACGTATATAAAAAACTCCCAAAAACATGCACTTTGGAGAAAGCTTTCTATAAAGCTGGCTAGACACTATGCACCGGATCCAAACCTACGTACGTTAAGCCTCTTGCATAAAGCTGTGGATCTCCTGGCATATGGAATGCAATTCCGTATGCTAGGCGATCCAGGCGACAGGGCGGCCCATCCCCTCCACTAGACCTAAACTCTGCAAGGTGATGGGGACCATTTAAATTTTGCAGTCTGGGCTGTCTTAAAGACTTATCTGATCTGCATACAGGCTACCAGACCTCTGTACCTACAGAATACATACAGAGTCAGCATCAGACTGGCCCGATCGTTGTATAGTGTTTTGTGGACTGGTTTGCTAGAATGCCAACAAAGTGACCCAAGAATGTGCTGGACCCAATAACAACACCATTCTCTATGATGTCCCCAGAGACCCCAGCTTTAGGTCGGACATCGGGAACATTGCATAGTGTGTAGCTGGTGTTAACATTTTGTAAAAAATAATTAAAAGGAAACATTTTGTTTTTATATATTTTTTTAAAATCATACTGAGGTTGGGAACAATGGACTGCACTTATACTAGCATGAAAGGAGCTTTTTCTAAATGCTGGGATTGGAAAACATCCACATTTTGCAACCGTGCATGTGCATGGCCTCCCCTCGCTCACATTAATAGATAGGGAACTGGCATAAATTCTGTGCAATGTCTTTATAATAAATGCCCAATATCATGGGCAATAAGGCTCTCATATAATAAAAATAATAGTTTTTTAAATATACAAGAATTTTAGTCCTCTTGAGCTATTTTGTGGTTTAGGTTACAGATGTATATATTTCTGTTTTGTAGTATAGGTACAATGTTCCATTATGGGTGTGGGTCCCTGTAGCAAAAGGGCCGTTCGCTCCCAGCCAGTTCCGAACTGGCTGGGATATCGATTGCCTAGGCATCGAGGAGGCATAGCAATCAATCCCCGGTACACCGAACACTGTGCTCTGATAGCTGTTTCCCCCAACCCGCTCCCTAACCCAAACCCTAAGTATCCCCCCCCGGACTAACCCTAAGTCCCCCACCGCAGCCTAACCCTAAGTCCCTGGCGGTGAATCGCATACTCAACTCATTCGTAAAAAAATTTTTTGAATGGGCTCTGATTCGAAATAGGGACAGCCGAAAAGCACCTTTCGGCTGTCCCTAATTCGCAAAGTGAGCCCTCGCAGCGGGGACTCGCAATGTTCCATTATGTATAGCACCATAGTAGTGGTGGCACAGACTGGTTTATTTTATTTTACATTTAACTTATCTATTTCAGATCTCCTTTGCTTTAATTTGACTAAATGCTGGAAGGCGGCTGCACAGTGGCTTTGCTATTGGATATTGGGTGTGATTGTTATTGGATATTGATATTGGAGAATACTATGTAAAACTTGTTACAGTGCAGCAATGTATAACGTAACCTATGCCATGCACAGAGCCTCTCCAAGTCTCAGGCTGCACATAGCACAGTAGTAAAACAAGGCCCCCTCCAGTGCAGCTCTCTCCTTTCCGACAGCTTGATTAATAAGCTTAAAACACAAATTGAAATGAAAAGAGAAATGAGCTCCAGGTGCTTGGTCACCTTATGCTGTGCACAGAGAAGGAGCCTGGCCAGGCATACAATGCCATTCATTCCCACACCTGAGGGACTGAACTATGCAACCGTAATTGCTGTAACTCTTATTAATGTCCTGACATAATTCCTATTAATTCCAGGGGGCTAGTAAATGCATTAGGACTTGTCAACATATTATTTGACACGGTTTATGATCTGTAGAATTATACTCCTCGGGATTGGGCAGTGCTAAGAATAAGCCTGGGAGAGTCAGCCCTGCTCCTTACTTTAGAGTAAGCTCTTTCAACCTGGCCAAATGCTTTCTTTTCCTCACACGAGTTAAGTTTGAGCTTTAAATCAATAGCTAACAGTGTATTTAGTATAAGCAGCTGCTATAAAATGATTTCGATGGTTTTGGACTCCAAAGCAACAGCCTGGTATTGAAATAGTTAACTCAGACACTACAAACTTTTAAAGGAAAACTTTAATTTACCTACATTTACATTTACTTATATTGGGCCAGATCCAGAGCTACGTTTGCATTACGTTTCCTAGCGTAGCGTATTTACTATGCACTCCCCATCCGTACATAGTTTACGCTTTCCAAACCCTACCTTAACTTTTCCATGCGTAAATCTTGTCGGCCGTAATGGCTGCACTTACGCTGCTAAGCACGCCCATTCTGTACGATTTAAATGCCTCACCCGCCTCCGAAGCGTAATTGTGGTTGTCGTCTGGCTGGCACGACCCTCCGTTCGTAGTTATGCTGTTGATAGTAGTCTGGTATGTACGTTCAGAGTTACGTGTCATAACATCTGCCGTGTGCATGCGCAGTACATGCAAAATAGTGTTTTTACGTCTCCGTTTAGCGGAAATAAGCTAGCGTACTTAGTGCTGGATCTAACCCATTGTTGTTTGAGGAAAACTGAATTACACCACGCTGGTAATAACTATGGAGCAATCCAGATTCCTGTCTTCGTGTGATTGTATCAATAAACAAAATATTTGGATAGATCCACATAGATAAATCTGTTTCATTCTTTGTAACTTGCCCGTATGGTTGGACAGATTAATAGGCACTATAAGCCATGCGTCCTTTATGTCATCTGTGATGTGACTTTTTCCTGTTTCTATTTACAGGTAGTGAGTATGACGAGGAAGAAGTAGATTATGAAGACTCGGACAGTGATGAGTCTTGGACCACCGAGAGTGCCATTAGCTCTGAAGCAATCCTGAGCTCTATGTGTATGAATGGAGGGGATGAGAAGCCATTTGCATGTCCAGTTCCTGGATGTAAAAAGAGATATAAGGTAATTCAAATATAGTTTTATTATACTTCTATATGTTAGTACATAATAAACAGATGAGCTAAGAAAGCCGCGAGAGTTTACTGCCAATGACTTCTGTATCTTTGGTGGAGTATGTTTCACATTTTAAATGCTGAGTACATGTTTGCTGAGGAAACCGTTTAAAATGTCATAGTGTTAACAGACTACTTGCAATAACCGTAATAGACTGAATGTAATAAACTGTATGTCAAACATTGAGTCTTCCCTAATGTATTTACCTGCTGCTAATGTCTTGTGAAAGTTGGAGCGTTGCTGAAACTATGTGGGTGTGGTGACATATGTGGGTATGCTGAAACTTTTACCTCTGTGTTCCTAGCATTACAAACATGAACCGTTAACCTGAAAAAACATGAACACAAATTTAAACCTGTGGTATTATATCTTCATTTGACACATATATAAAGTAAAATGTTTTAGCTTAAAAATATATTCAAGACGTTTTGGTAACCATATAAATGAATAGCATAGCGCACAACATAAGTGAATGAGTCTGCATAGTAGTTATGAGCAGCTCCATCAAGAATAGTGCTTCTCCAGTCAGCCAACGGCTATCTACTAGAGCTGAGGATCGATATCACAAGACAGGGATGTAAGATAGGAATAGCCAGTAAACCACCTTCTAAGTGCATGCACCATGTTATCTTAACCTCTCTAATGCTTATGGGGCTCCAAGATCCACTCACTACATTTACACTCGAGAAAATATGTTTTGGACACATTGTTCATTTTCATTTTTTTAACACCTTGCTAACAATCACTTGGAAGAAATGCCTTTGTATTTGTATGTAGCTTTCTTTATTAAAAGTGTTTCAGAGCAGGTTACACAAAAGTAGTCATTTAGTGTCATGTTAATTAAGTAGCGGATCCAGACTTACACAACGTATTATTATTATGGATCTGGAGCTTTCTGATTGTATTTCTATATTGTTCGGTATATTACTGTATTTTATTGTTTAGTAGCCTCATCCCACACTGGACATGGTGATTCTAGCACATGTACACATTATGCTCTGCTCCCTTCCATGCACGTTACCTGATAATATAATGGCTAGGTTTCTCAGCTACTTTCCTAATTGCCTTTGTGCCTCTTTTATGCCTAGAGCTACATGCACATTTAACGTTTAGTATTGAAAAAGAGCGACTGTAAATAAAGACGTATTAAAGACGCAATTAAACATGGGATCCCAGTCCCAGTGCCTGCCCAGGGCTTTAACGGCTGTGTATGAACTGCTTTTTTCTTTAGCCTCTTGACTCTCTCAGTAACACTTGTGACTCGCATGATGTTTATTCCTGTCCATTTAAACCTCTAACAGTGTTAACACATTTATGGCACATCCAGATACAATAAATTAGTGTTAGCCTGGTACAACGTGGCACACCCAGACACTCTACTGTATGTAGCTTTTGTTTCTAATTAGGCCACAATTAGTACAAGTTTGGATACCTGTTCTAAGCAGGGAGGGATTTATGTTTATTTTTTTTTTTACGTCTGGTGAACAGACAAAGAATCAGAAAGTCAGTTATGGCCATTACGGAAACATAGCCTTCTCTTCTTCTCATGAGTAGTGTTGGTTTATGAGTAAAGAGATTGTAGTGGGAGGATAAATTGTAAAACCGCCTATGTCTAAAGTCAGGAAGCAAACAAGTCATTGTGATTGTGAGAGGGTCTATTTTTTCCCAGGGGCCTTCACTATACGACAGCAAGTGTTTCTTAAGAAGAAAGGTAGAAGGCTGTAATTTGTTACATCCTGTCTGGTCTCTGTTTGACTGCCAGGACCACATTTATTGCCCAAATAAGCATACTGTTCCTGTCTGCTTTTCCTATCACATCACCTTCATCTCCAATGCACCAGGCCTGTCTCAAGGTTATCATGCACCCTTTCATAGTAAGGGGAAAAATTAATGGTCCTCAAGATAGCTGACACTAAAAGTAATGGTGCAGACACTTGAATAAATATAGTGTGTTTTGTTCTGCCCCAAGACTTTCACATTAACTATCTAGTCAAATACCATATAAAATTTTATTATAAAGTGAAACAAATATTATCAGCCTCTACATCTAGTAGAGTAGTTAATAACCAAACCTTAGCCTACCCCATACAACGGCTCATATCAATTTTTTTTATATTTAAGTTAAAGACAAGGAAGGAAAACATATATAAATGTACTTGGCTCTTGTCCATTAAGCTGGTCAAACAACATAATAAAAAAATAACAGGGCCACTGGGGAGAATAGATCCATTACATCAGAGACCATACGTGTTGGCAGTTAGTGAATGCTCACTAATGCATGGCATTAAAGTGGCATAAGAGACAGATAGCGATCCACGTTGATGTGAAGAGCGCTGCTATTACTATAGAGTGCAGTAGTTGTTGCTGAGGTGCCAGCTAAGAAAAGTATCTTTGATATTGCAGTGTTATTCTGTGAAAGTTTAACAAAAACATAAGTACAATAGTTTGAGTGTGACAGCGTGGGAAGGATCTGGGACGTAACTAGGGGTGTGCAATAAGTGCAGAAGCCCAAAGTGAGTTCATTTGTAAGGTTAAACTGGTTTATTTTTCCTTTTTGCCCCTGGCTTTAAAATTTCTAGCTATGGCTCTGGGAAGGGTGCAATTTCTCCATAATGGGATTTCCTTCATTAAGCCTCTTTTCTTCACTCAACTTGCCCAAGTGTCATTGTCTTGCTTAGTAACCTCGGTCCAGATTCACACCTAAGAAGCAGACGCTTCTTAGGTGCGGATCTTTAGTAAATGACCTACCACGGACGCAATCTACGTACCGGTTAGGTTTGTAGATTTTTTGTAGAAAGAGGTGGTGTAATGCCGCCTCGGGGAGTGTTTAGGTAGAAGTGGGAGGGGGGAGGTATTTAGATTAGCCGGGGAGGGCGGGGTGGAGAAGCAATGCCGGTGCGGAGAGATAAGGTAGCCCTATGGCACTTGAAAGTGCCATAAGGTACCTAAAAATGGGGGTCAGGACGGGTGAATTAGGTGCAAATCTGCACCTAACTAACTTGGCTCTGTGAATGCGGTCCCTTATGAACATTGGTGACATTGAGGCTCTCAGCAGACAGTGTGCCATAGATGAATTGCACTTCATACATTACCTCTGGCTTGTGCTGGAGAAACTTCAGTAAAGCTATGGCTAGAGCAATGTCCATGTCATTAGGTTAATCTTATTCTCTTTATCCTATTTATCATTGGGATTTATTTATTGCATCTGGAACCAATCAGGCAGTCAATCTATGTCATAGAAAACCCACCATTGTTCATGGTAATTGGTTCCTATACATTAAGTCATTATTATCCTAATTAAATGAAATAAAATGTAAATAAAAGGGAATGTATTTGTGTAGTGTGAGAAAATCCTTGTTCTCCGTGCTATTTCTGTCTTCTCAGTCTTTACAATGATGTTTTGTTCACCCCTCCGCCAGTAGAAAATCTACTTTTCTAGTTTATTTTTTTATTTTTTTGGGAAAGATGGGGGGAGGGGAGATGGGTTTTGGGAGCAATCTGAATTTATAATTTTGTCATCTTCGGTGTTGTTAACCAGGGTAGTAAACTCCCGTTTACAAGATTGGCACTGTGCTCGGCTTCATACCTTCAAACCTTGGCAGGCTACATGAATACACACAACAAAATGTTGACATTAACAGAAGTTAGCAAGTCCCAAGTAATTATACCAACAGAATTTATTTCTATGTTACTCATTCAGATCCGGCTTCAACTTTACTTTGCTTACCCCCTGCCTGCTGCTCGTATGCTATATGGGTTTTATTAGCCCTGAACTAAATCTTGTCTTCAGTCATAATTTATATTCACGCCTTCCCTGCAGGTGTGGCTTGTATGGGTAACTCAGCCACACAAAGACGCACTCTTCACTCCAGACTTGGAATGTATTTAACATTTTACTGCACAATCCTCTGATTTATCAGTGATCTGTATTTGTGAAATTAATAAATGCATAAATAAACATCATACGTAACGCCTTACTGTACGTTTTAAATACCTCCCCCGCCCACCATATATTCTGATATAATTATCTGCAAGGCAGAGGTAAGAGATGATAAGAGAAACAATATAACCATGCAGTGTAATAAGCTAGTGGTATTTATTATCTGCAGAGTTTATTGCTCATCATGTCACATTAACAGAACATATTCTTCTCTTTTATACAAGTGTAAGATGATTTTTATTTGTTTGTTTCATGCTGTAAAAATGCTCTGTGTGCACTCATCATGTGCTATGCAGGGAATTCATACCGTATTTCTGCAATGTACAGCTGAATCTTTTCCAGTCATTACTGGAGCTACTGATCGGGTCAGATCTAAGCACAAATGAATCTGGAGAGTGCCATAAAAACCGACAGTAAAAGTCTGATTACGGCAGGGGAAATAACTATTTTATTTACCAACTAAATGCCACTATAATAATAAAAATAATAATACAAAATATATATATATTCCAAATTTGTTGCAAAAATTTCAAAACACTTGATATTTTATAGATTCTTTATTTGGATAATATTTTTTTTTCTATATGGCAGAGATTTTCCTTAATGAAATACATCTATTATTAGTTATAACATAGTTCTTACACACCTTACAAATATTAAACTGTTACATTTAAAGATATAAATAATAATTTAAAACACACTCTGCCTACAATACACTATACAGACTTTGAATAGCAGAGTATTGTAACACATTTTACTCAGGAATTTTTTTAAATAGAGATATTGCAATTAAATTTTTATTTTATTTCATTTGAAAAGATACATTTGAAACACGGAAACTTTATAAACCTCTCCACCTATCTGCCTGCACACATCCATTTGCATGTTTCATACAGCTGCTCATTTTCAATACATCCTATCCAGAGTTCCTAAGTTCCTAACTTTGGATTGTACGCCAGGGTTGCCGACTTTTAGGGAAGCCGTAGATGCAGGTAGGGGATGGGGCTTAACGGCACAATTTATGCAAATTGCCTCATTAAGCCCCGCCCCTTGACTATCAATTACCCCCTTTTGGGGTTTCAATGGGATGGGGGTGGTGCTTGATGACAAATTGGCGTCATCAAGTCCCTAGTAAACTAGTGTTGCCAGGCAGGGGGGCAGGACTTGAGGCCGTGGTTTCGTGGAACCCACGAGTCTCAAGTCCCTTGCAGGAGATTTGCCGGCTCTCCCGGGATACCGGGAGAACTGCCCGAATTTCAGGAGTCTCCCGGAAACTCCGTGAGGGTCGGCAACTATGTAGTATGCACATATTTTAAATAGCGAACTTGTAGGCAGTCTGGATCCGGTCCAGTGTGGTATAGCAAGGCAGCTGATCTACAGTTTGGAAGGGTGCATCTGATGCATGTAGGGAATATATTTAGCTGTTGCTTATAGCACACAATTACTGTAAAGGTTTAATTAGTTGAGATAGGAAGCATCACCTCTCAGCTCTAGTTCTGTTTGTACATTTTGGAGTTGTCTTCCCTGTTGTTCAGCATGGTTTTGCTGAACTGCAATTTGCTCCTTTATTTGTTGTTCTCAACTCTGGATCAGCCCCAAAATGTATATTTCACCAGCAGAGAAGCAGAAGTGCTTTCTATAAAGTTTATCTGTGCAGATTTATAGATCACATAAATACGGCCAATGGGCCTGATCCAGTGCTACGACCGCAAGCGAGCGTACGCTCATCGTAAGCGAAAATTCGGTAAAAAATTCGCAACGCGCATGCCCAGTATGACAGCTTCCGGTCGCCTGGGCGTCATGAGCGAATAGCGGTCGTATTGTGAGCGAATTTTTCGCTCGATGGGCGTGCGTTCAGTACGATGGTCGCCTGGGCGCCCGTTTTACTACAGGGAGGCGGGGATAGCCATTTAAATTGTACAGTATGGGCGTCTGTAAAGGTTAGTTGAGATAGGAAGCATCACCTCTCAGCTCTAGTTCTGTTTGTACATTTTGGAGTTGTCTTCCCTGTTGTCCAGCATGGTTTTGCTGAACTGCAATTTGCTCCTTTATTTGTTGTTGTTCTCAACTCTGGATCAGCCCCAAAATGTATATTTCACCAGCAGAGAAGCTTTCTATAAAGTTTATCTGTGCAGATTTATAGATCACATAAATACGGCCAATGTGTGGACAGGGGGATTTAAGTGCAATTCTTTGATTTCAGTAAAAGATATATCTTATTGCCCAAGTCCCACAAGAAGAAATCTTGTCTAACTAATGACAGTGCAAGTTTCCACTGATCTTTGAAAAAAAACATAACCAAATCAAATTAAAGTAGGAAAGCTTCAGAGAATGAAAGGTGTATAACCAGCAAATGGACAACAAATTGTACAGCCCTGAAATAGAATACAGATGACTAAACATAGCAAAGCACAGCTATAGAGGTATCCGCCATTTTTCTGTTTGTAAATATATTGCTGACAATTCTTTGGCACGGGTTGAAATGTCGCAGCCATAAGATGAAAAAAGTGTAACTCTGTCCATGGCAACAGGAACTTGTCATAAACTGGTGCTTCAACTCCCTTGGGCTAATTCTCACCTCTTCAGTGGGTTTTAAGGCACTAAAATGTCACAAGTCTGTCTGGAGGCCTGCAATTTTTGTCAATTTGTCTCTTATTTTGACACCGTTTTGTAAAGATCTTTGTGTCCTGGGCAGTCTTTAGAATTGATGTTGTTGCTTCAACCCAAAAGTGAGTAATGACCCCCTATTGCTCATTGAGCTTTAACTACTTTTTGGGGTTTATTCAGTGTTTGAGATTAAGGGCAAAACAGGTGCGTGTTTATAAATTGCTTGGCTTTTGCACAAAGAACTCAAATACTGCACAGAGTTATGGTTAATCTGTAAATTAGAGTTGAGCTAAGAGGCTTCACCTCTCAACTTTATTTTAACTGTTTTCACAGTTTAAATTTACCTCCCCTTGCAGTTCTTCTCAGGTCTACATCCACCTGATTTGCCCTCACTCTCAGGGCCAAATTTACTAAGCTGCGGGAAAGGAAAAGTGGATATATTGCCCATGGCAACCAATCAAATACTAGCTCTTACTTTCCTATTACATGATAGAAACTGTCAGCTAGAATCTGATTGGTTGCTATGGGCAACATCTCCACTTTTTCTTTCCTGAAGAAAGAAATGTTTTTCTTTGTTTCCTGGCCTTCAGACTCTGGATCAGCCCCCTTGTGGTTAAATGGTTCCAAGTAAAATAGAACAAAGAAGCATGAAGTAAACCCCATAGAAAGGTTTAAATGAACTGCTTAGATACAGTGCACTATGTCTACTCCTATTTAATTTGTTTACACTCTCTTCCAAATTTAGAAACTACTCATACGATGCAAAAATTATTATTTATTAATATAAGTTAGATTGTAGCTGCGAAATATCTGTATTCCATAGGACATGCCAAAATTTGGATTGAAGAGACTTGTTCCCAGCGGCTCCCCCTCAGTGCACGAGGACGCCGCACACTGTATTCAAGGACTTGTCACGGAACAAACCTTTATTCTCAGCATACTTAAAACTTTCCTCTGCAGCAAGGACTCCACCCTTCAGACCCTTAGCCCAGGGAGGGCCAGGTACTGGCACGGAATGCGTGAAGCCCGGCTGTAAGACCGGTAATTGCAAGATAGGGATAGACCTGAACCGGACTAGGATAGGATAGGGTGCTCTAATTTGTGGCACTGTGGAGCTGCAGAGGAAAACGACACAGATCGAGTTGGCTGAGGACCCTGTTTGTTTTTGTTACTTTGGACCTGATCCAGAGCTACGGCCGCCATCGCTAGTACGGCGGCCGTAGCCGTAATGCGCATGCGCATGTCACTATGGAAACACTGTGGGAGCCCCCTCCCACACTGTACAAATTAAATGCTTCCCCCCGGCCGACACAGATCGAGTTGGCTGAGTACCCTGTTTGTTTTTGTTACTTTGTGCTATTTTAGCTTGATACAATTGCTCTAGATTATCTGTACATTTGCTACAAATGATTTTCCTTATGCTTTGATACTTATAAGCTCTAACTATGATACATTGTTTGCAACCTGTGTATGTCAGTAATCTGACTTGATGTGGCAAGATATGTGAGCAACCAAATTTGGCATGTCCTATGGAATACAGATATTTCGCAGCTACAATCTAACTTATATTAATAAATAATAATTTTTGCATTGTATGAGTAGTTTCTAAATCATTTGGAAGAGAGTGTAAACGAATTAAATAGGAGTAGACATAGTGCACTGTATCTAAGCAGTTCCTTTAAACCTTTCTATGGGGTTTACTTCATGCTTCTTTGTTCTATTAATGTCTAACTGCACGGTAGCACCCCCCTAAGTGGGGTTTCACTCCTCAGAGAATTAACTGGTGCAGCAATTATCTTGTTTTTCCAAGTAAAATACAATTAAAAAAATAAATTAGCAAACATGCAACCAATAATAAGAAATATGAACAAAATTGAAAGTAAATTGCAGTTAAACATACATGATAAAATAGGTCAATTTTTGGAAAATCATTGCTAATAATACTAGTCATAAATGCTAACAGGATTCAGATTTCTGTCCAACACCAGATTTACAAAGTGTGTAGATCAGGTGTCTGAATGGAAGCACGCATGTGCCCGGCAGATGTTACACAACGGATCTCCATATGATAGAATATCCGTCCAAAAGTACGTAAAATGGGTGGGGGGAAGATGTTAATATTACAGTATAGGCGTGTTTTAACACCTTCCATGCAGATCAGCAGTCATATGGACCGCTGTTCCACACAACACAGTTCAGGCTGTCTCTCCCGTGCGGACAGACAGACCCAGTCTGATTGGTTAGCCTCTATATTGACTTGAAACACAAAATGTCCACCAGCTATCTTTTTTACATTATATTGTTTTCTTCTTACCTGCAGAATGTAAACGGTATTAAGTACCACGCCAAGAACGGCCACAGAACACAGATACGAGTCCGTAAACCTTTCAAATGTCGCTGTGGGAAGAGTTACAAGACAGCTCAGGGTCTCCGTCACCACACAATCAATTTCCACCCTCCTGTCTCTGCCGAGATCATCAGGAAAATGCAGCAATAATCGCTGAAGACGTCTGTGCCAAGAACCTCTCACCAGCAGATGCTCATTTTGATAACCACCTTTTGGTTTTGTTTTTTATTCTTTTATTCATTTTTCTTCTTGTTTATGTTGCATTTCAGGGGAAGCACTCGAAAGTCCTACAATACCTAAGTTTCAGTGCATGCTTTAATGAAACAATTCCAGTTGTTTGGAATTTTACATCTTGTAAAGTGACCCTTTTTGTACTTTGCACATGTTAGTTACCAGGCCCATTTTCATTACTTTGATACAATGCTAAAATAATATATTGACTTATGTCCTATAGAGGAAACAAGTGTTTCTCTTGCCCATAATATAGATATTAAAGGAATTTCAATTACCAGTTAGGGGTATTCACCTAATGGCTCCCATCATATCCCAAAGAGGTGCCAGGGGAAGCTATGGAGAAGCGGTACTGCACCAAGTTGGCATGGCTAATTAAATATGCTCTCATAGGTCAATTGAGATGCATGTTCTATTATGTAAATGTGACAGTGTTATTGTGAAAGAGCCTGGCACTGAAATCTTTACAACCATTTTGTTGCCATGGGACTATGGAGGGCATAAATGACTGGTGGACATAGAGGTTAAGAAATAGTGGCCTAGTTTTATCATAGGAAGTAAAGGTTTGGTGCTCATTTATATGTAAATAGTAATTTAAAGATGATATTTATACCCAATTTTTGTAAATTAAAATATGGACTTGTACCCATGGTAATATTGCAAAAAATTTCCACAACAAAATGTAGTAATCGTTTGCGGCATTTACCCTTCAGAAAGTAAAGAAAAGGATTCAGCTGTTACCATGGTGACATGGGCTGCAGAAGACTGAGGGAGTTATAGAAATAGTCAAGATCTGCTAAACTAGATGAGGATACATGTAAAATGAGTTTTCTGTTTATGTGTGTGTGTGTGTGTGTATGTGTATATATATATATATATATACACATATACACACACACATATACACACACACACACAATCATGTTAGCAGTTTAAGTTTTTTGTTTTGTTTAAAAAAAAAAAAAAAGAGCTTTGGGCCTGATCCAGACTTAATATAATTTTACATACGCAAGTGTACCTCATGTCCGCACTAATAAGGATAATGCACTCCCCCTGGCACTCCTCTCTCACTTATATAACTTAGCTGACTTGTGTGTTCAGAACCTGCCTTAACTTTTCCTTGCACATCTCTGGTCGTACATATCGTCTTGTTGTAAGTACCTAACCCAGCCCATACTGTACAATATAAATGCCTCCCTCTGCTTGCAATGCGTATAATCGGCTTGCATAGGGATGTCACCCTCTATCGTATGGAGTTATGTACAAGTTATGTACAGTCAGATCTGGATCAGGCCCTTTCTAATTATTTTAATATTGCCATAAAATGCCAGTGCCTGTATCCTCTATCTCAGACCTGGCCAACCTGTGGCTCCCCAGGTGTCGGGAAACTATGAGTCCCAGCTTACTTTGTCATGTATCGGCTATGGTCATGCATATAAAGTATGCTGGAACTTTGTAGTTTCACAACTCCTGGAGAGCTGCTGGTTGGCCAGGCCTGTCCTAGCTACTTTATAAAGGTAAATAAATGTCATTTTAGTTCATTTAAAATAGACTCTAATGGGCCAGATTTAAAAGTAATCCTCTCAGAGCACAAGTTGGGTAATTACTGACATCATCAGCTGTACATGCAGCGCACAACCTATGGGTTCAGACTAATGTGGGGGCCCCATTTAACTACCTACATTCTAATAAAAACGGCCATTGGCACACAGCTAACCCATGGAGCACAGTGTAAAGGCGCACTGTCCCAGGTGATCATCACTAAGTAAAGCTGGATGCACACTATGGTCTGGATTCACAGTTACGTAGTTTTCGTCTTACGTATGTTGTTTTAAGAATTGAGCTACTGCGCATGTGTAGTTGCTTATTTAGGCTATCTATGTACCATTTCTGTACGTAGATTGCGTAAGCAACATACAGAAGTGGTACGTAGATAGCCTAAATAAGCTACTACACATGCGCAGTAGCTCAATTCTTAAAACAACATATGTAAGACGAAAACTACGTAACTGAATCCGGACCTATGTTTTTTTTCACACAATAAACAAGTGTGTACACTGCAATGTCCATGTCTAATCATTACAAATGACGTAACATTGTTTGATTGGCTCATTTAAAACTTCCAATGTCACAATGTTGTTATAAATGTGCAGTGTGTACGCTGTTTTACGCTGGCAGAGTGGTAGGAATAATATTCCAAAAAGTTCAAAAAAGAAGCATTCAACTTCCATCTAAGATCTAACATTTCCTTGGTTTGGATTTTTTGGTTGGATACTTATTTCAAACAGAAACGAAGGACTTTCAGAAATCAGCACGATTAGTCTTAAAGCTGAAATTCTGAACGTTAACCCTTTCATTATTTTCTAATGGCAGGAACCAGATGTGCATTTAATACCAAATCACCACCACTTTTAGACTTTTTAACCTGCCTTACTTTTTAAAGTATATTTGGTATCAGTTGCGTAGATAATGAAAGTATAAAGAAAATTATTATGACATATTATAATAAATAATATTTTCATACTTAAATGACATACATATAAAGGTTGTGCTTGCTATAAGTTGCATATTATCTTGCTCGTCCTATTTTTTGTTACTCTTTTAAAGTGCTAAAATATCTTGTATCTTGCCAAGAAAAGAAAAACCCTATTGCAAGTGTTACAGACATTGGACCAGATCCAGACTTGCAAACGTCACCCCACTTACACACACAGGACCAGATTCACAGATCCGTATTTACTACGTGCGCGTTTTTATGTCAACTCTACGGGCCTGATCCAGAGCTACGGCCGCCGTCGCTAGTACGACGGCCGTAGCTGTAATGCGCATGCGCCGGGCAGATGTTGCCCGGCGTCACTATGGAAACGCCCGATCGTAGATAAGTAAATGAGGGTGGGGGGGGCGTGCTAAGTGGCCATACGCTCCTGTGCGAGCATATGGCCCCTTCCTTACGCCGGCTGAAGTTAGGGTAGCCTTCAGCCGGTGTAAGGGAGAGTTAATACGCTCCTACAAGGGGGAGTGTCGGGCCAGAGCAGCGATGTTACGCTGAGCGCTACAGCG